>PVKE010012274.1:0-38624 GCA_004027555.1 Craseonycteris thonglongyai
CTCAATGGTTTTTGTTTAATGTTGGTCAACCTGATGTATTGAAACAAGTATTTCAATGTGCTCTTTAAAAAGTAACAAAATAGGGAGAAAAGAAAAGCTATAGAATTAAATGTCTTCACTTCACTGTGTTTTCTATGGTACTCCAAAACTTGTGGTAGCTTGTCTACAAAGATGGCTGCCAACAATTCCTTCTGTACTTGTGTGCACATGCTGTTCTTCATCAAAAGGATGAGTTTTTCCCCCTTTAATTCCAAGATGGTCCTGTGAGTTTCTTTGACTTACAAAATATGGTAAAAGTGACATTGAGAGACTTGCAGTTCTGGGTTTTAAGAGACTTCCAATTTGGGGAAAACAGCCACCCAATCAAGAATACCACTTACTGGCTAGAGTTTCCATGAAAATAAAGCAGCCTTGAAGGATGAGAGAATATAGAGAGACATGGCGTAACCCAGCCAGCAATCCAGTCTGAGGTGCCACACATGGAAGGGAGCCCTGGAACCTTGAATTCCCTAGCTCTGAGCAGGCTCCCTGCCAATATGTCATGGAGCAAAGATGAGCATTCACTGCTAAGTTCTGTGCAAATTGAAAATCATAAGTAAAAAATAATAATAAATAACTATGATTTTTAGTCATTGCATTTTAAGGAAGTTTGTTATGCAGCAATAAATAATTAAAAGAAAACTCTAGATTTTCACCTAAAGACTATTATCTTCCTGTCATTGCTTCCCTTTTTGTTTCTTCCGTCCCTCCATCTGTTTCTTCCTTCCTTCCTTCCTTCAACTTCAGTGCCGGAAGCTCTGTCCTAGGGGCCTTTAAAATACAGATGAGATAACATGATCTCTGCTCCACCTGACTTTATTATACAGTAAAAAGAAACATGCTTATAAATGTGTAATTATGATACAGTAATAATAACATGAAAAAATAAGGAGCTATATATAGCAGGGGGCATTGGATAGTCTTTGTACATAGTGTTCTTCCTTTGTTTCACCTACATTTCTCTAGCAAAGATATATGGTAAGAAAATAATGTATATTATACCATGACTAAAACATGAATACCAATTAATAATAATAATAAAAGTCTTATTATTGTTAGTATTTATTAAGGCTGAGTTCTTAACACTTGATATAAAATTAGTTGATTATATTTATTTTCCATCAGAACCAATAGGAAAAATACTAAATAAAATTAATTGAATATTGTTCTTAAAATAATCTAAGGCAATGCAAATTAAATGCATAATTTTTTAATGCAGCCCAACACAAATTTGTAAACTTTCTTAAAACATGAGATTTTTTTTTTTTTTTTAGCTCATCAACTATCATTAGTGTTAGTGTAATTTATTTGTGTCCCAAGACAATTCCTCTTCTTCCAGTGTGGCCCAGGGAAGCCAAAATGTTGGACAACTCTGCAAGTTTAAACTCTGTGTGTGTGTGTGTTTTTTAAAGATTTATTTTATTGTTTGAAAGAAAGAGAGAGAGAGGAAGAGAGAGAGAGAGAGAGAGAGAGAGAGAGAGAGAAGAGAGGGCTGAGAGCAGTCTCTCTACATTGCACACCATTAGTTGTGACATAGTTTCACTCTACACAGATGAATGTGACGTCGCATGGGGCAGGAACTGAACCAGCACCTCCCACATGGGAGGCAAGAACCCTGACTGCGAGGCTGTGTGCTTACAGTTGCGCTGTAGTTCAGCACATGGGTTTGCATGGGCTGGTGCTGGGATTCAGTCCTCAGACCTCCTAGGTACAAGGCAAGCACTCAATCTGTTGAACTATCCCAGAATCCCTAAACTGTGATTTTATTTCCCCAGCATGACAGATTATTTTATTAACTGCTGCTATCCACAGTGTGGGCAAACTTGTTTCAAAGAATTACCACAGGAGTGGTTTTAGTAAGAAGGAGAAAAGTTAAAGCCCAAGAAGGATATATTTGCCACTTGCAGTATTCACTGCTGTGCAGAAAGGACTGGAGAGATGCATTTTTTTTTCTTTTTTTTTTTTAGGCACAAAGTAATTCCAGCTTAAGGTAGACATCAAGAGTAGAGATGCAACTGTCAAATTTCTTAGAATGTCTATTATGAGATGGTGGCATGTGGGGAACTTAAATGTGTGATTTTGTTGGAGAGAGCGACCCCCACTTTATGATGCCTTGAATTCATTTTTATAAATCCATAAATACTTCTTAGTGTTTTGAAAAATTAAATATAGCACAACATAGAAGTAGCTTACAATCGGAAAGGAAAAAAATGAGATGAAAGTAACAAATTATAAAAATTTGTCTACTATTTTTTTATTGTCTATATAAGTGTTTGAAGACTTTGGACAATTTCTTTGATAAAAATCTCTTATAAAAGCTGGGAAAAGTATTAAAAACAAGTATTTGAAGTCACTGGAAATTGACCAGAGTTAGACAGAAATATGAGAGAAGGTTATTATTAAGTCAGTAAAAACTGTGTGTTTAGTATGTATTTTCTTTCATGAAAGATTCAACAGCAACTGCCTTCACCACTACCTAGCAGTCCTTATAAGAACTGAATTATAGGGAAGGTGAGAGGATTTATAGCTGCAGGACAGCTAAAAATTTAAAGGAGAGCATTTTGAAAATGAGGGAGTGGTAGAAGTGGTGAGACTTAAAAGATGAGTATTATCTTTGGCCAAATCCCCATCATCTTCATATATTCCATTTCATCTTCAACTGGGTGTACTACAGTTCAGTTCTGTTGCTACCTACCAATATGTGGAGTTAGTACAGTTCCCCTGAGTTAAAGTGTGTGGTCCCAAAGATGTGGCTCTTATTTCAAATGCCAGCCACACTCCAGGGATATTCAGACCAGCTACATTTCGGACAAGCTATTAATTCAGGAGTTTAAGTGACCCCCTGGGATTTGAAAATTCAATAGAATGACTCAGAAAACTCAGAAAATTGTGTACTTAACCATTATAGTTTATTATAAAGGGTACAAATCAGGAGAACCAGACAAATGAGATGTATAAGGTTACCTCTGGGAGGGAAGTAGAGCTTCTATGCTCTCTCACTGTAGAAGCCGTGAATTCCTTGTTCACTGACCAGGAATCTCTACTGATTTATGCTGTTTGGAGATTTATTGAGGTTTCATTATGTAGACATGATTGATTAAATTATTGGCCATATTATTGAACTTAATCTCTGGCCTCTCTCCCTTCCACAGAGACCAGGAGAGTTCAAAAATACCAACTTTCTTATCTCGGGGTTGACCTGCGTAGTGACCAGTCCCCATCCTGAAGCTATCTATGAATGCATCCTTAGTCACCTCAGTAGCATAAAAAGGACACCTCTATCACCCAGAAAATTCCAAGTGTTTTAGGAGCTTTATTTATAGAACTCTGGACAAAGACCAGACATATTATTGTTAAAATTACGGGAGACCCAGACGGGCCCAGCAAATGAACAGGCGAAAGCTGGAGGGAAGAAGCCTACCTTTGAAAGCCCAAGTGGTGTAGTGTTATTGTGAGTTACTGTACCTTTGACGAAGCATAATCTGGAAACCACTTATAGCTTGGGCAGCAGAAATAGGAAATAAGACGGGTCTAAGCCAATAATCCAAACATCCATCATAGAAGCTAGAAATATAAGCGAAACATAAACCTGATGCAAGAAGAAAGGAAATAATGAAGATAATCAAGGAAATCAGTACAATGGAAAACAAATAACAGAAAATGAGTGAAACCAAAATAGGGTTCTTGAATAAGATGAATAAAATTAAGAAGCATGTAGCTAGGCTGATTAAGAAATGAAAATAATAAGAAAGGGACAAAATTAGATACCTTACATTTATTGAGAATAATCTGAACTGTTCTGAAATACTTCATGCCAATACATTTGACACATCACTAGTAAAGTATAGGAATCATTTGAAAATATATAATATCACTCTTATACAAATTATTATATAATCCTGACAAAACCATTCAAAAACATTACACACACAAAACAGAATAATACCCTTCGTGAACATAGACAAAAAAATTCTTAAAACATGTTATTAAATAGAATACACCAGGGGTGTCAAACTCAATTAAAACACGGGCCATTTGGTACAACAGGCAAGATTCACGTGGGCCACATCACATTTACAAATGTCACCAGAACTGAGTCAGCGTGTTTATACACGCCCACAGGCCCCCAGGAAAGGCACTGGGCCACGTGTATACTCGTCTTCAGTAGCTAAAGGGTTAATGAGGGAATTGTGTGTACGGTATTGCCTCAATCTCCCCTAAGCACTATTTTCTTCTTAACAATTTTTTCTATTTTCATTTTATTTCAGAGCATCATGGGCCACAAAAAATTACCTCAGGACGCCAGTTTGACACCCCTGGAATACACTAATATAGAAAAAGAATAGTGCTTCACTACCAAGTGGATTTTATCTCGGGAATGCAAATTTTGTTAACATTTAAAAATTGATAATTCTTCATTAATTGAATAAAGGAAAAATAAAACTTATAATCATATCACACGATATAGAAAAACATTTTTAAAAAATTCAAGTAGCAATGGGACTGGAAGTCAGGCTTTAAAAATCTCCCAAAATGTATTATAATTAAGACTTTTTTTTCTGAATTTAGTATTATTTTGTTTAATGACTTCAACAACATAAATAATTTTTTAATGATTTATTTTTATTGTTTTTTGACAGAGAGAGAGATAGAGAGAGACAGAGATAGAGAGAGAGAAGGGGGTGGGCCCAGAGCAGTCTCCATAGTTGCATGTCATTAGTTTCTACACAGTGTCATTCCACAGGTGGGTGCAGGGCTGCACAGGGCAGGAACCAGGCCAGGGGCCTCCTTCATGGGAGGAACACCCCCATGATCCAGGGGTGAATTGGGGGCCTCCCACATAGGAGGCTGAGAACAGAATTAGGCACCCCACTGCAGCATATAGGTCTGCTTGGGTCCAGGCTGGGATTTGATCCTTGGACACCAGGACTGCAACCAGCTGAGCCATCCCAGCATCCCAACATAAACAATTTTGGATACCCATTTATTTCTAGCATTCCCAAAGGATAATGATTACTCATGAGAAAACTATTATAATATGACTACATCATTTCATTTTTCTTCAAGTTTTGAAACTACTTATGAGGGTAGAAAATTTAATTTTTTGTATATTTTAAAATAAAATATGCTGTGAAATAATATATGTTTAATGCGCTCTTGTTTATAATATAAGCAATATTATGTTATGTTATATTAATCATATCATATTATATTATGCCATACTCATATTTCTAAGATAAACTAAAATATTAAATACAATATCTGAACTTTAGAATATATTTTTGAGATTAACCAGGCTTATAGTGTATTAACTTAAAAATGCATTTTTTTTTAAAATATATACATATATATATATATTTTTTTTTTACAGAGAGAGAGTGAGAGATACAGAGAGAGAACTGAACTGGGTGAGCTCCCAGTTCAGCATATGGTTCTGCACAGGCCAGGGCTGGGATTTGATCCCTGGTCCCCAGCGCTGCCAAGTGAGCAGTTAACCCACTGAGCCATCCCGGCTTCCCCTAAAAAATGCATTCAGTTTTAATTGATTCTTTAGAGCCAGATATATGTAGTATTAATTATTTCAGAGCATGTTCTAAAGTGTTATACTGTGCTCAATTTTAAATCTTCTTTTATCAGTGGATAACTACTCATTTGAAATGGACTATTTTAAAGTCCTGGAAAACCTCCAAGTTTGCAACATATTTTTTCTTAAAGAGAAATAAATAACAAAATAAAATAACTTTAAATGTCATTTGATTAATAAAATACAGCTGTTGTAGAATCTTCAGCTTAAATGGATTTCTAGCAGTGCTGAAACTAATTAAATGTTTTGGCTCAATGACAATTGGCTTACCTGTGGAGTGCATGTCACAGAGTTACTTGTGGTTGGATGAATGATAGACTTCACTTTTTTTGAATTAGTTTCTTCGTCTTATCATTGGGTAATGTTTAATATCAGTTATTGCTTAAATGAAGAGATTCCAAACCCGAGATGATATAACTACAAATCACCTTAACTAATCACTCATATGTGTGAAATTACTAGGGGAGACGTAATTTATAGAGTTGTTTGTTATTGTGGGGATTCAGAATGAGCCACCCCAAGATGAGCCTCACTGGTGTGCGCAGTGCTCTGAGCTAAGGGCAACTTTAGCTGCAGGCTCAAGAAAAACTTCTGCTCCTCCCCTTCAGTGCCTGGAAGAACTTGAATTAGGGCCCTTGCTCATAATCAGCTATGATCAAAGGTAACTTCTTTGGGCCTATCTACAGGGCGGAGCAATCTTGTATTTGTTAATGACTGTTCTTATCATCCTGCAATGACATTTAAAAACCCCTAAGGTGCAACACCTCATCTCTAGCTTAGGATGTCTTATATACCTCCATCCCCTATTTATCTCCAAACCTCTGATACATGTGGACTCTCTGACTTTCTCAGGTATACAGGCTCCCATACATATGTACTAAACTTGGTTACTTTCTCTTGCTAATCTGTCTCATATATATTTGATTATTAGACCAACCAGAAGAACTTGAGGGTAGAGGAAAATTTTTTCCTCCCCCACGTATGTTTATGCTTATTATACTGGTTTTGTTTCCTTTAATTTTGTGTGTGTGTGTGTGTGTGTGTGTACAAGGGAAAGAACTATTGATGTAGACAGTCTTTAGTGTACTATGCCATGTCTCCTTTCAAGAAGAAAAAAATGCCCAAACCTATCAGTTGTCAGACCTAGGTTATGGGAAACTTAAATTTATTTTAGAAGACAAGCCAAGGTTAACTCATAAATGCATTTTGTTGTTATTCATTTCAAACAAACAAATTACTGAAATAAAATAAAATGTATGGATACTTTCACCTGGCCTTACTGTCCTATTTGATGCTATTTATATACTTTGTATCTTTATATATTTTAATGTCCTCTTTAATATGTACCCAAATATGTTGTATGCCATCAAACCAATTTGTATTAGGATTTTTTTTTCCATATCAATTAATCCATATTATTACTCCATCTTCTAAAGTAAACATTAATCTCATTTTAGGGCTAGGATTAAATGGTCTTCCTGTGGTTACATAACTAATAAGAGATAGCTTGTGATTATTCACCTTAATGTATATCAGTCCCAGAGCTCAGGCATATTTCATATTTCTTCTTTTTTTTTTACAGTGATGTGAAATAAGCAGTGAATATCTTTAAATTACCAGATTTATTTTTTATAAATAATATTGTAATATGAAAATCTTTATTCTTTTATAGACCACAGTAGGGATAAGTGTACCAAATATCCATTCTTTTTATTTTTTTTAAGTTTTATTTTATTGTTTGAGAGAAGGTGAAAGAGTGAGAGAGAACTAAGGAGGGCTCAGAGCAGTCTTCATAGTTGTACATCATTAGTTGTGACATAGTTTCTTTCCATACAGGTGGATATGGGGCGATATAAGGCAAGAACTGAACTAGAGGCCTCCCACATGGGAGGTGAGAGCCCTTCCCAGCATCTCAGCATTAGCAGTTCAGCATATGGGTTTGTATGGGTCGTGGCTGAAATTCAATTCCGAGACCTTACCATTTAAAGTTAAGCGCTCAAACTTTTGAGCTATCCCAGCATCCCCCAAATATCCTATTCTTTTTTCTTTTTTAATATATTTTATTTATTTATTTATTTATTTAGACAGAGGAGAGAGAGAGGGAGAGATACAGAGACAGAGAGAGAACTGAACTAGGGGAGCTCCCAGTTCAGCATATGGTTCCGCACGGGCCAGGGCCGGGATTCGATCCTTGGTCCCCGGCGCTGCAAAGTGAGCGCCTAACCCACTGAGCCATCCCGGCTTCCCCCAAATATCCTATTTTTGATATGTATGTATGTGTGTGAATTCTGTAGTAAGTTATGTATTTACAATTCCTAGCAAATGTGGATTTAATAAAATGGTTCTCTAGAGCTGAATTACATTTTTCTATCCCATATATGTTTTAATAGTGAGCCAATTAGAGAAATGTGACTCACGCTATACCTCATAACGCTGATGTGATATGCACTCTGACACCCATGCTGTTCCCATTACTCCTGGAAGATGAGGGCTGTGTTGTATGTTCTGAGGTCCAGATGTACATCTGTCACATAGTATGGCCACCAGTAAGAGTCTAATGAATAAATGAGAATACTTTGCAGAAGTAAAAAGTCCTTCAAAGTTAAAATTAAGGGCTCAGACTCTTTTTCAGATGAAAACATTATTTTTAATTTTGTATCACACATGTGATTTCTCACTCCCCTCCCAGGCCTTCATGACTGTATCTAGGACATGCAAGTAGCCTCTACCACCTTTGAAAAGACAGAGTGGACTTTCCCTCAGGCATTGAGCAAGACAAGCAGCTGTCTTCATTTATTCATTACAATAAATTGTGCTCATGCTTATCCTTTGATTCATAAATAAAGAAAACAATTTCAAGTCAACTGTTAATCAGAGACTTCTCCAGCTGGGAGGAAATTAGCCATTACTCCAGTTGAATCAGTTTACATTTATTCTTATTTGGTACAGTACTCCAAAGCACTTTTTTTTCCCCTCTGAGGCACTCATAAGCTAGTCTTTAGCTCAATGCCGGTAGCAGAAACCTACCAAAATGTAGTTTGTTGTCAGTTGCACCTCTTTTTTTGTTATAAAAGGTTGATCATATTGTGCTCATTACAGGATAAAGTGTGGTTGATGACCATAAAGCCTTAATATAAATTTAAAAAAATAAAATAAAACGCTGTACGTATGTTCTGTCTTACTCAGTTTTCCTCTTTCTGCAAGCTCAATAAAAATTCCCTTGGTGAGAACTGCATCTCGGTCATTCTAATGTCATATATTTGGGACTAAGCAAAGTGCACAGCACACGTAAAGATAGTAAATAGATACTTATTAAATAAATGTTTTCCTGTGACCTTTCTTGGGAGAAGTAGTAATATAAAAATCCCAAACATGCTCCAAATCCAATTCGGGTTCAGTTTTCATGGAGAAGGTAGGATCAGTTTCTGTTGTTCTTAGATGAATAGTCAACACATCCTGGAGAAGAAAAGATAAATAATTATTTCTCTAATTATCATAGATTCTAAAGATAATGCACAGCAATACTAATTAAACAAAAACATTAAAAGAAAAATTAATTAGGTTAATTCACTTCATACCAAAATCCAAATGCTCTGGAATGCATGTAATTAAAAATAAGTTTATCACTTTACTTCTAAGTTGCATGTGCCTTAGAAAACAACCCCAATGAAACACAGCTTGTGGGAAATTCAAGGACAGGTCTAAGGACTAATTTTTGCGGTTACTTGTACTGTCAATGTCCATGAGATTCTATTTTCTTATCTCTTAGGTTCTGCTGTGGAACGTTCCTATTAGTATGAAAGAATATAAGAAATGTGAAGTGTATTTTATAAACTATAAGGTAGAGTGATAGCTATACTTTGCATTGTATAATGGAACTGCTAGTGACCTATGAGTTAGAACACCTGGGTTCGAGCCCTTAGAGGACTCTGGGAAAAATGACTTAGGACTTTGAACCATTTGTTTGCCTTGTCTAAAACAAGAGCCCATGAATTTAGCATGTCTTTTTAGTCATGGCACTCTTTGAGTTTAGGTGTAGCTGGGATTTTGAAGTTAAAACCAAAATAGCCTAAAGCTTAATGTTGTCTATGGAACTGTCTGAAATAATTTTAAGCACAAACCTTATTATTTGTCCCACAAAGGCTCTGCACCAGAAAGTCACAGCAATTAAAAAAAAAATGTAATCTAATTTAGTAGCCATTCCTGGGGAAAATAGCTGCAGATGAGAAAGCCTATTAGTGGCCTGTTTATTCTTTTTTAAAATATTTTTATTTATTTATTTTTGACAGAGAGAGAGAGAGAGAGAGAGAGAGAACTGAACTGGGGGAGCTCCCCAGTTCAGCATATTGTTCCACATGGGCCAGGGTCGGGATTCGATCCCCGGTCCCTGGGGCTGCAAAGTGAGCGCTTAACCCACTGAGCTATCCCGGCTTCCCCCTGATTATTCTTTACCTTTAATGTATCTGAATAGTCTCTATATAGCATACATTATCAGAACCTAAGACAGTACACTTTCCTGAGTGTCTAGTCTACTATAGTCTCTTAGAATAAAAGCTAGAGTTGTTAGTTTTAAGATTAAAAACCAGAATAAATGAGAAACATAAAGTTAGAGAAAATTGGCAGTGTTATAAAGGCCTGTAAGATGTAGAAAATAAAATCTTACATCACAAGGGGTGGCATAAAATATATGGTGATGGAAAGAGAACTGATTCTGGGTGGTGAACACACAATGAGATACACAGATGATGTAATGTCAAATTGTACACCTGGAATCCATGTAATTTTTACCAACCAATGTCACCCCAATACATTTAACAATTAATAAAATATAATGCCTTTGAAAAAAGGGAAAGTAAGATGTTTAAGACTGGTTTCTGAATGGTTGCTGCTCATGTATTCCAGCTCTGTAACATTTAGTTCCCACTGTCATAAAGCTAATTGACTACAGTATAATAAGAATCTGATCTTTGCTAGGTATCATGAGGCCCTTTCCCTAGTGTTTTGTTTAATAGATTAAATAAGTATTGGACCACTGTTTATACATTTAAACTGAAGCAGTAAATTTAAAAATATTTAGTATAGCAAGCATTTTCCACGCTACCATCATTTACTTAAACATTCATTTACTCAGCTGTACTCTTTTATTTTCTGAGTTTATATAACATTGGTCAAAGTTTTGATATACAGTTGCTTTTAACATAATTGTCTTTTCTTAAAAATCGGGTTTGTTAAAATGTGATTCAATTCTCTGGTTTCTCTTCAGATCATATAAATCTTTTGCTTTTTAAAGTGTGATTCACATACCATACAATTCATTCATTTTAAATGTATATCTTATTGGTTTTTAGTATATTCACAGAATTGTGCAACTATATAACAAGCAATTTTAAAACATTTTCATCACCCCATAATGAAACTCCCATATCCATCAGCAGCCATTCTCCATTTTCCTTCAACACATCTGGACTTAGACAATCATTGTGTACTTTCTATCTCTACAGATTTATCTATTCTAGACATTTCATATAAATGGAAACATAAAATTGTTTTCTTTGTGATGAGTTTCTTTCAATTAGCCTAATGTTTTCAAGGTTCATCCATGTTGTAGAACTATTGGTACAGTACTTCATTTATTTTTATTGCTGAACAATATTCCATTATATGGATGTACCACATTTTGTTTGCCCATTTATCATTTGATGAACATTTGGGTTGTTTCCACTGCAGGACTATTATGAATAATGCTGCTATTTTAGAGCTGATCTGTTCTATTGAATTTAAATTGAATAAATTAATCAAGATAATGTCAACCTGAGTCACTTTCCTACGACCAAACACTTCTTGCTCTCCGTGTTTAGGGCTCTTTTAAATTCGGGTTTGAGATACAAGATAGGAATGCTCTGTAAATTGCTGCACTATATAAAATTGGTATCCCTTGAGGTTATTGTGGTGTTTAAAGTTCAGAAGAGGCTGTTTTTCTAGTCACAAAGTGAAGATTTACCTTCCATGAGTATCCATATACTTAGGATAGACACGGGGATCTGGGGAGACTTTGATACTTTTAATGAAAACAGAACAACAACAAATCCCCTGAACAGTAGTTATAACTTGCCACCTTATAAATTCATAGTATAGACAATAGTTTTTAACAGAAATGGAGAGCCAAGCAGTATTGATGAACCACATAAAATGTAGGCAGATCTCATGCAAAAGGAAAAACGTTTATTTTGAAATATCTAGTAGAAGTTAATTCTCAATTTTGCATTACAGTTATTCTAAAGAATGGGATATGCCACTAAAAGATCTGAAATTCTCAAGATCACGTCCAAGGCTCATTTTAATAAGGAAGAAAAAGTATTATGTCTGTAAGCTACACAACTGCCTCCATTTATTTTGTCTTTCAGAACAATGACATTTTTGAGAGTCCAGATACGATTCTTTGTTTCTTTTTAGGAAGTCACTCGATTTGGGTTTGTTTTTTTTTTAATTATTTTCCTCATGATTAGATACTGGTTGTAAGTTTTTGACAATAGTATGTTACTTTTTCCCTCAGTACATGGTATAAGTAAGTATATAATGTTAATCTGCTTAATCTGTTACAAAAAGTTAATTTGATTTCAAAATGTTAGGTTTTGAGAGAGTATACGTACTGATTTGGTAGATATTGCCAAATTGCCTTGAAAATGGTTGGGTCAACTAATTTTAATATCAAATGGGTATCGAGGTTCTATTTCAATGTCATCCTTGTAAAAATTATATAATAGACTTGTTTGCCAATGTTTTGTTTGCAAATGATAGTTCACTTTGATATATAATGTCTTTTTGAGTTGTAATGGGTAAGGTCATCTTTGCAAGTATCTTTCCTTAAGTATCTTCTACAGAGGATTTCCTTATATCATTTGCTAATTTCTCTATTGAATTGTTTATGTTTTCTTATTTATTTTCAAGATTCCATTATACATGTTAGAACTAATATTTCATCTAATTTCAGTATATTCAAGTAACATATTTCAAATATCCTCTCCCCATAAATTACTGACTTTTTAATATTGCACATACTGTTTTTGCTATTTTCTTTGCTATAACTATAATAATATTTCATCTCTGGTAATAGATTCTTCTTGACTTTATTATTATTATTTTTTATATGATGTATGCCTTAGATATTCTTGGCCCTTTATAGTATAATATAAATATTATGATTTTGTCTAGTTCCTTGAAAAAGACTATTTTGTTATTTATTAGGGATTACATGAGATTTGTAAAATTTTTGGAGAGAACTTATTTTTATTTGATAGTTAATATCCAGGCTGTAAGTATTCACATATCACAACATTAATTTTGATCTAATTCTGTAGACATCAATAAACTTTTATCATTTTTCAAAATGTTGATTTTTAATTTAAATTTCTTGTCATTTTTTTTTCTGTATGGAATAACTTTCTTTCATGGTCCCACCTTATTTGTGTTCTATTTATAAAAATCACTAAGACATCAAGAAAATATGCTTTAATTTGTTGTGTCATTATTAATTGTAGTTGTTCAATACGTCTGAAACTTGACCAGTAGAAATATTTGCAGTTTGTTTCTGTGTCCTTGTGACATAGAATTTTTAAGTCTTTGTGTTTTGACTTAATGTGACATTTTAAACTCAAATTATACTTACAATCCCCCAGACCTAAAATCAGCTATTTCACCAGGGGCCTTGCTCCTCTAAATAGAAAATTATTTTTAGGAGTTTTATATATACTCCTATTTTCTATTTAAAGCTCTATATGTATGTATTTCAACTGAGGTATGACAGCTTTTAAGTTATTTCAACACAAAGACCTAGGAACTATATATTTTTAAATAGCCAATTAAACTTATTTAAAAAAATTTTAATTTATCATTTTTTTCTTTCTTCATTCTATACTCCTAGTTTCTTTCTCATACAGTGAGAAAACTGGTTTTCAAAAACATTAATATATTTACCTATTTACAGAATCCTATTATGTACACAAAACAGTTTAAGAATTACTAAGCCAATTGCCTACCAATAAGAACAAATGAAGTTCAAGATGTTTTTTAGGTCATTGTGTTCTTTGAGTATATCCACCTAGGCTATATAGCCACAGTACTGTCTCCATATTTTTAAGTTAAGCATTTCCTACCACACAAAACTCATCTTGCTTTGGCATATAGTTTGCTCATATGCAATACATATAGAATCTCTATCTGTACCATGAAGAGAATCCTATTTCATTTTCCATAGGCTTATCAGATGTGTATGAAATTATAAAGATTATAAATTATAGGGGATTCCAGGATGGCTTAGCAGGTTGGGTGCCTGTCTTGCAGTCCTGAGGTCTGAAGATTGTTTCCTAGCCCAGGCCAGTGTGGACCCATATGCTGAACTGGGTGTGCCCCAAGTTTGGTTCTCACCGGGGCAAGCTTCCCATGTGGATGGCCCCCCAGTTTGGCTCCTGGCTCAGGCGTGCTTCCCATGTAGGAGGCTCCTCAGTGGATGTATGCCTCCCATGCAGGAGGCCCCCAGCCCAGTTCCTGCCCTGCATAGCCTGCTCCTACCTGTGGAGTAAAATTATATTGAAAACTAATGACATAAAACTATGGAGACTGCTCTGGACCTCCCCATTTTTCTCTGTCTCTTTCTGTCTTTCTCTCTCTCTCTTTCTCTGTCAGAAGCAATAAGAACAAAAAAGATTATAAATTATAAATGTTACATTCATTAGCTTGTGTCCTGGTAAATATATAATTTAAAATATGTCATTTAGATATAAACAGAAATAAAGTGATCTTCAATAATAATGCTGACAAAGAGAAATAATATCTTGTTTGGTTTGAAAAAAATAAATATATGTATGATATTTTATACAAATTATTTAAGGCACAAATCCACTTAAAATTTAATAGGGCATGGTGATAAAATAATTGGAGAAAATTAAATCTTGATACTATTTTCTTTTTTTTCTTTTTCTTTTTTTTTTTAAATTTATTGTTAAATTTGATGAGGTTACATTGGTTGGTAACAATTAGACAGTTTACAGATGTACAAGTCCACCTCACATCATTCATGCATCGTATTATGTGCCCATCACTCAGTATCAGTTCCCCTTCCATCACCTTATTTGATACTATTTTCTATTGACACAACCAGGTACAGTTGAACAGGTTAAAAAAGATTTCCAAAGTTTTCTGATTTGTAATTAACTATTATTATTTTTTTATTTATCAGAGGCTTAGTGAGTTTTTGAACATGCAAAGTAGGCCCTGAACTGAGTAGAGAGTAGAGAACTAAATTGCACCTAAATTGAAGTGAGAAGGAAACTGAATTTCCAATGGCAAGGAGAGAGGGCATAGGGAGACTCAATAGATAAATTTAGAAGTAAGCTCGACTTGAGTTAGGAATGGCAAAGAAGGCCTCCTATATGTCACTTTCAGAATTGGATTGAACATGACACCATTTACTGAAATAGAAATATGAAGAGAGAATCCACTTTAAGACAAAAACCATATGTTAAATCCTAGAGCTAAGAGAAGTCTGGTCTGGATAGGTTTGACTGTGGGACTCCTCATTATGCTAGAGTGAAAATAAATAGACGGGGGTTTATGACTAATCCCTGAGGTATCCCACAATTAATAATTTGGCAAAGGGTGATGACGTGAATACTTGATTCACTTCAGCCTTGATAAAAGCACTGATTAAATTTACTGCTCTGGTAACAAGATGCTGGGAGGGAAAGGATGCCTGATTCTCTTTGAAGAATACAGGATGCTTCTGGTTGTGGACAGCAATTCAATAAAGAATTTTTTTCCTCAAATGTAGCCACCATGTAGCTCATTTGGAGGTGTTCTTAATGACCCTGTTGACCGAATTTCACTTGCCCACAACATAAGATCCCCTTAAAGGATTTTCTTTTCTCCATGATTTCCTGTGGTTACTGTGGGCTCTCTCTAAACCTCATACTCTGATTCAGTATTGCAGCTCACTTTTCTTTAAACGCATTTTCTTCTGGCACTCAATTTAAGGAGATAAGGAAAGGTAACAAGGAAAGGCTTTCATTTGATTAAATCAAAGACAATTTGGAAATTCTTCAGGATGTGAAACATCTGCATTCTAACACATGAAGTAAACAGGAGGTAAAATTTGGACTTGTAACTATCAGGTGTGCTGTGTTAGCTACCAGAATATGGACATGATCCCACACCACAGAACTGCTCAGTGGAAGGACTTAGATGGAAAAACCGATGGTATTACTGATGGATTCTCACTGAGCACCTTAATACTAAAGGTACTGGGGTAGGTGTTCTGAAAACAACACATTTTTGGACATGGAGGAGCTGACATAATAAGTATGATTATAGTCACAATAGGTCAACCAAATCAGGGAACCTAATTAAACAGATATGCCCAAGAGAAAAAAAGAGCTTCTTAGAAAAACAAAAGATATCTATTTGGTAACAGTGTGTTCTACATATAGAGTCACAATGACTATAAGCCAATTCCTTCCTACGGGGACCTTATCTTGTTGAAGGCATGTGGAGTCTGCTCTTACTTTCTTACCTTTGGCATGGGAGTCTCTGTCCTCTCTTTCCCCCAAATCAAGTGACTTCAGATTGGAGAATCAGGGCAAATGACAATGAAATTAAATGTTGCAAATAGAAGCGATGATAGGGACTTACATAATAAATTGCTCTCCTATCTTCATTCCAGATGGTCATATTTACCAGTTGAGATTCTATGTGGAAAAGAGAAGAGATGGTAGGGACTTGAGACAAATTAGGTAGCTACAGCTACCACTCTACAGGCTTCTTATTCAAGGCTAATGTCAGACTTTTGAAAGTTTGGGTGAAGAGTGGAGTTTTGAATGAACCTTGTTAAAGTGGCTTAAATACTGGACCAGGGGAGTGATGAATAAGAAAGGCCGTGGAGAGAGGGGTTGATTCGCATCATCTCTCCTCTTCTGTGGGCTCTGCATGGGAACTGTGGAAACAAGAATCTCCTTAAATCTGGTCAAGCAGTTGTTTCCTTTCTCTTTATCCTATTTCACACCCTTTCCTTTCAACACTCACACAAAAAACCTCAGTCTGAATAGAGCTGCAAGTGATGCTTCAGCAACCTCTCTGCCTTGCAGACATGAAGGTTCAGAGAGCTAAACCCAGGAAATGGACATGTTACCTGCTTAAGGAATATAGAAAACTTACTCTACCTCACAGTTTTCTGCACTCTACAGGGAGAGCTGAGTCATTTTTTCGTAAAGCATTTTCTAGGATAGTTGTTCATCTAGTGCACAAGAACACAAATTGAAACTATCATGGTACATTAAAAAAATATGAACACCTTATATATGCACATATATACCATTGATCTCTCAACCATTATCAATCTATCATCTATATCTCTCTATCACCTATCTATCTACCTATCTACCATCTATTATCTATCATTTATCTATCTATATATTATCGGTCTCTGGACTTATTACTTCTAATGCTAATGAAATTCTCAGAAGGCTCATCTGAAAAATAAAGGCAGCCATAACTATTTCTCCTTGAGGGGCGGAGGATCTGAGCAATGATTGTCAGCTCAAGAGTAATTATGCTTTTACATCTTCCAAGTACTTAGACTAGGAGTCATTGGCCAAGGCAGAAAAGGGTAATTACCAGAAGCGGTGTCCCCCACTCTCTCTCTCTCTCTGTCTCTCTTAATGTCTTAAATAACCGGAAGGGTTGACATTAAGAGAGACAGAGAGAGAACAACTGTCCTGCGGAGAACAACTGGAGCAACTGCTTTCCCTCAACACCTTTTTCACATTCACAGCCATTTTATTATTTTTGATGATATGTTAACATTATAGTTACTACCACTGAGATTGAAAGATAACAGTGGTCACATTGTGAAAGCAAGACTGTGAGAGGAGCACAGTAAGTGGATAAGGGGTGTTTACTTTCCTGTTAACCCCCCAACCAATGTGAGGGCTCCACCCCAGGCTTGCTTCCCCAACCCTAGCCCACTCACCTCTAATAACACAACCTGGCTACACCTCTGAACACCACATTTATAGTACACAGCACTTATGCATCGTCCCTGTTAAGGCAGGGCAACTAGCCCCTTTTATATGTTATCTTTGTGAAGCTGATTATTCCACAGACCAGTGTAAATTATTTTCTAAAACAGCTGAAGAAAGTCGTGGTGATAAACAGGCTGGGGCACTTCTATCTCTGTAGAGATGGAATGCTTTACTGCTCTGCTGAGTGACAGCTTTGTATTCTCCTCACTTTATTGTGCTCATTAAGTATAGCACAAATATCCTTGTCAAGTTGAATAAAACCAAAAATTCTTACTTGATTGCCTGTATTGTATGATGCTAAGTAGTGAGTTACTTTCATGTACCAGATGCTCTTTTGCCCATTTCTTTCTTGCTGTTTCGTTTCAGAAACTTATCCTTCTGGCCACTTCACATTTCTACAGCTGTTCTCAATCCTGTTTTGACTTCATCCTGTTACTTGTTTATACTTCATGCTACTTCATTAACTTCTTTCCATATTTTCAGATAAAGGCTTTGAACCAAAATTTACATCTCATCATGATTATTTTCTCATGTGGCTTTAAAAGAGAATCAGTGTTGCCTTATTTGAGGACTGAAAAACAAGAGTTATTGAGGTACGAGCAGGAATCTGTGAGCCAATCTACGCACTCAGAAAATATCGTGGCCCAGCATTTCTGCCTGTGTGTCTTGGACAGTAACTGAGATACTAAAGAGCTACTGGGGAAACAGTGCCTCTTCCTAGAGGCTCCATCAGAAGAGCTCATAGTCTTATTTGAGTAAAATTACTACTCTCAACCTACTTATTCACACTATTTCAATCACATGATGCACCATCATTAGACCACATTGTATATGATTTATTTCCTGTTAAAGCTAAAACTATTGCTTCTCACTTTGTCCTGTAGCTAGGGTGACACATGTCTGGGGTTAGCAGAAACAATCTCAGTTTATCTTGTTCCAGCACCATATCCAATTTAGCGTTTGTCTCAGAATTTTAAATTATAATATTCTATTAAGTGTTGCTTTAAACTAGGTGAAGATAAACTTGTTATAATCCTCTTTTTCTTTTAGCTTGTATCAGATTCCTGTCTAGTAGCGTGTGAGATGCATGGACAAGGGACAACTTCCAGACTTCAACAAGCGACAGAAAGAAACTGAAAGACAAGGAATCACCTGTCTCCTTTTTTCACCTTTCTAGGCAGATTTAAATTAGAATCTCACTTTAAAGAACAGTATGCAGCGGTGCACTTATAAAATTAAGAATACTCAGACAGGATTCTGTGGGATAACTAACTCTTTCCAGTCTTCTTTATTGGTGAGAGAAGTAATCCAGCCTGTGAGAGAAGTAATCCAGCCTGTGACAGTTGGCCACTTAATGTAACAAGCAGTTGTGCCATGCCTATGACAGCAATCTGCAAGGTGCCTGGTCTCCAGGCTGTCAGGCTTTTGGACTCGTGTATGGTGGGAAGTAATGACAGGTTAGGTATATGTGACACACACAAGAGAGAATGAGCATCCCTGCCCTAGACCACGGAATACCGGTAGTCTGAAAGACTAATTTAGTGGAGTTTTGCAATTTATTGTCATGTGTAAAACTAAAATCATTGAATTTGTTGTTTGGCAATGCTTTTAATTCTGTGATAAACCATTTTTGCTTTATCAAATAAAAAATATAACCTCATGTGAATGAAAAGCTGAATTTCTGCTACTCAAGAATATTAATACATATGAAACTTGCAGAGAATGTTGACCAATACCACTCACCAAGGAAGCCATAGTGATATCATGGACCTTATAAAAACTGTTGTAGAAAAAGGGATTGTGTAAGAATTTTCACACTAGAGGTATTTAAGAAAGCTTGTCCCAAAGATAGCAATTTTCCTTTTGAAGCTTTGTTAATTTTTTACGCCTACACATCATTCTGAGAAGCATGACTTTTCATTTATATCAACTGAACATTTTCTAATTTAACATCACTCATTTTTTATTTAATCCCCCCCACATATGCATCAAGGAGTTATCACTCTTAATGTGTTAATTAAATGAGTGAAAGTTGAATTTTGCAGAGTTAAACCATCCAAGTTTTATATTAGTCATCATACTTAAAAAAAATTATTTTAGTTAATTCTAAACAATTTAATTTTTCAATCAGTTCTTGAAATCAGAAATATTTTGGAACTTTATTTCATTGAAGGTGAAAAATCTCATGCTACTGTGAATAGTAGTGTAGAGGTAAGCTTAGAAATTCATATTGGCAATTTTATTTTTATAGTGTATATAGGAATATAAAATTTGATAGAACACAGTCATGGTAAAAGTAATACTGTTCTCATTAAATTGAAAAAGTATGGAAATAAAATGTACTTGGAAATGATTATGTTCACGCATAATTATTTTTTCCAAACAAGCTTCATTATTGCAAAATTAAACCTATAATTTGATACAGTAGTTAGCAATATTACACACACATACAACATTTTCCAATGGAGCTGATATTAAGTGTGAAAAATATATTAAGCAGAGCAGTGTGTACTTCCTTTGATGTTCCTTATTAATCAAATTTGAGAAATATTTGAGGCTCTGAATAATTATTAATATTTTGTAAATCAGTATGGGCACTATATCCTTGCTTCAAAACAATTGTAAAGGGATACCTTAAATTTTGCTCAAATTTGCTTCATTAATTTTGGTTTTCAAATTTATTTTTCAATTATATACAATATTATATTAATTTCAGGTATATAGCATAGTGATCAGACATTTATATACCTTACAAAATGATCTCCCTTATTACTATAGTACCCCTCTGACACTTTATTGACTGAATCCCTATGCTATGTTTTACATCCTCATGACTATTTTTATAACTGGAAATTTGTATTTCTTAATCCCTTTAACTTTTATCACCCACTACCATACGCCCTGCCCATCAGGTAATCATCTTTTAGTTCTGTGTATGTAAGAGTTTGTTTCTCTTTTGTTTGTTCATTTATTTTGTTTGTTTTTCAGATTATACATATAAGTGAAATCACATGGTATTTTCTTTGTTTCTCTTAGCATAATAATCTCTAGGTCCATCCATGTTGGTGCTATTGCCCAGATTTCATTCTTTTTGATGGCTGAGTAATATTCCATTGTATTTGTGTGCCACTTCTTTATCCACTTGTGTATTGATGGGCACTTAGGTTGATTCTGTATCTTGATTATTATAAGTAGCACTGTAGGAAACATAGAGGTGTATATATATTTTCAAATTAGTGAAATGAATTTTTTCAGAAAAATATCCAGAAGTAGAATTGCAGGGTCATAGGTAGTTCTACTTTTAATTTTTTAAAATATTTATTTTTATTGTTTTTGACAGAGAGAGAGACAGAGACAGAGGCAGAGAGAAGGGGGAAGGCCAGAACAGTCTCCATAGTTGCACATCATTGGTTTTTCCCCATAGTTTCATTCCACAGGTGGGCGTGGGGCTGCACAGTACAGGAACTGGGCTGGGGTCTCACCCTGGCAAGAACCGAACTGGGGGTACTCCCCAGTTCAGCATATGGGTCCGCACGGGCAGGGGCCAGGATTCGATCCTTGGTCCCCAGGGCTGCAAAGTGAGCGCTTAACCCACTGAGCCATCCTGGCTTCCCCTACTTTTAATTTTTTGAGGAACTTCCAAACTGTTTTCCATAGTGGCTGCACTAATTCATAATTCCACAACATTGCATAAGGATTCTCTTTTCTCCACATCCTCACCAAGGGTTGTTATTTGTTGATTCATTGATGATAGCCATTCTGATAGGTGTGAAGAGATAGCTCATTGTGGTTTTAATTTGCATTTTTCTGATGATTAGTCATTCATATCTTTTCAACTGTCTATTGGCTATCTGTCCTCTTTAGAGAAATATCTATTCAGGTCCTCTGCCCATTTTTTAATTGAATTGTTTGTTTTTGATTTTACATTGTATAAAATTTTTCTTTAAATGTACTTTGGATATTAACCCCTCAATAGATGTATCATTGGAAATTAACTTCTTTCATTCAGTAGGTTTGTCTTTTCAATTTGTTAATGGCTTCCTTTACTGTGCAAAAACTTTTTAGTTCTGTGCAGTCTCATTTGTATATTTGTTCTTTTGTTTACATTGTCTGAGGAGACATTCCAAAAAATATATTGCTAAAGGTGATGTAAATTTGCTGATTGTGTTTATTCTAGGAGTTTCACAGTTTCAGGTCTTATGTTTAAGTGTTTAATACATTTTGAGTTTATTTTTATAAATGCTATAAGGAAGTAGTTATTTCATTTGTGTGTGTGTGTGTGTGTGTGTGTGTGTGTGTGTATCTGTCCAGATTTTTCAATACCATTACCAAAGAGACTGTCTTTACTGCACTGTATATTCTTGCCTCCTTTGTCATAGATTAATTCTCATATAGATATTATAGAATTGTGTCTGGGGTGTCTATTCTGTTCCATTGATCTATGTGTCTGTTTTGATGGCAGTACTGTGCTGTTTTGATTACTGTGGCCTTGTCACAGTTTGGGTACCATGATACCTCCAACTTTGTTCTTATCAATATTGCTTTGGCTAATTAGGTGTACTTTGGGATTTTATATAACTTTTAGGATTATTTGTTCTAGTTCGATGAAAAATGCCATTGATATTTTTATAGGAATTACACTGAATCTGTAAATTGCTTTGAGTAATATGAACATTTTAATAATGTTAATTTTTTTCCATGAATATGTTATATCCTTCCATGTATTTGTTCTTCAATTTCGTTCTTCCTTAGGCATTTTAACTACTTTAAAAAATTTATTCCTAGGTATAATATTTTATTCTTTTAGATGCAAAGGGGATTATTTTGGTAATTTCTCTCTGTTTGTTTATTACTAGTGATTTAAAATATTTACATTTACTTCACATGTGTTGGAAATATTTACTCAAAAACTTTTTAAGAGTATCTCTCCATTTTGGGGAGAACAAAGATTGCAAATAAGATTTTGAACTTGAAATAAAAGAAACAATAATAAATGGTGAGAGCTCAAGGGGTATACAAAATTTAGGATTATAATTTGTCAGTTGTACTTGGGAATGTCTTGGATTTAGGAATAATCTTTTGATTGAGCTCAGAATATTTTTTAGTTAAAATTTTAATTTCTATTTGAATGGAATAAAATAAAAGGCCTAAAATATTTGCAGCATTTAAATAGGGCAAACCATTATAGAAAATCATCATAGAAGCAAGTTTTCCAACAAATATTTGTTATAAAGGAATTTTCATAAATAGATATCTTAATTGGATTTGGAAAATGATACCTGTGAAACAATCTAGGCTGAAATATTTGTACATTTCAATGTAAAATAAATAGAATTAAGTAGATGCCGGGATAGCTCAATAAGTTGAATGCTTGTCTTGCAACCACAAGGTCCAGGGATTGAATCCCAACCCCGGCCCATACAAACCCATGTGCTAAACTGTGGCACAACTGGTATCTGTTGAGCCGCATGGTGTAGGTTCTCGCCTCCGATGCACAAGGCTCCTTGTTCAGTTTCTGCCCTGCCCAGCCACACATCCACCTGTGTAGAATGAAATCTTGTCACAAATAATGATTTACACCTATGGAGACTGCTTGGTCCTTCCCCCTTCTCTCACCTTCTCTCAAGCAATAAAAAAATAAAAAAATATAAATAAATAAAAAATAGAATTAAGAATATTTTTCATTTAGAGGAATTTTTTGTGAGCTTATCATGAGCTTCAGAACTTGTAGAGAAAATATTTTTTCAATTAAAAAACAGGGATTTACAAAGAAGAACTAAATTAAGTTTTCAACAATTTCCAATTTATTAAAGTTACAATACTACTTTGAAAAAAATTTTATTCTATGTATAAAATATTATCAACTCAAGATCACACATTTTAACAGAACATTCATTAGAATAATACCAGTGAACATGTGTTAAAATAGATATGGTTAAGAAACTGATTAATGTACATAACCTAAAGCAAAAAAATATCCTGACTATTATATAAGGTTTAAATAATAAACTTGAAGGATTAATTTTGCTTTGATATACACAGATATACTTTATTTTAATGAAGCATTTTATTTCTAAAATCATTTTTAAATAGAAATATTTTATAAGCCCACCAATATCATAGACCAATGTGTCAAGAAATAATATGCCTTAACGTCACTGTCCCTTTTCAGATATGAGTCTCATTTTAGATTGCAATATACTCATGTTTTCACCCTAACTCTAATAGCATTTTACACACTTGCAATTGCTAGGATTGCTTTTTTTTTACTTCACTATAATAAAAATCTATCTTAAATTCTATTTTAAAATCTCTTAATGTCTGCCTATCTCTGGAATCTCTTATCACTCCAGACTGGAAAGAAACCTAAAACTATCTCTCTAGAAAAGTACTTCAGAAACTATTAAGAGACAAAATATACATGTAAATTTCCTAATTGGCATACTAAAGTTCAGGAAATACTTAGAAAGTGGTCAGAAAATTCCAGTCAAATTCCAAATTAAAGGAAAAGTCAAAACACGATGAGATAAAAAATCTCACTTCTGGGAAGCCGGAATGGTTCAGAAGGTTGAGTGCTTGTCTCGCCTTGCAGTCCTAGGGTCCAAGAATCAAGTCCCAGAAAAGCCCTGGCCTGTGTGAACCCATATGCTGAACTGGGATGTGCTTCCCATATGGGAGACCTTCAGTCTAGTCCTTGCCAGGCTGAGCTTTCCACGTGGGAAGCCCCTGCTTTGGTCCCCAGCTCGCCCCTGGCCTAGTTCCTGCCCTGCATGGCCCCTGCCTACCTGTGTGGTATGAAACAATGTCAAAAATTGATGACATACAACTATGGAGACTTCTCTAGGCCTTCCCCCTTCTGCCTGTCTGTCTCTGTTAAAAAACAATAAAATAAATCTTGGAAAAAAAAATCTCACTTTTTTCACGGTCTGAATGTGTTGGGTATAAAAACTCTAAAATTTTCTGTGGCCCAGAGCTGTTCCTGCCTGTTTGGTTTTTTGGCATTGATTAGCAAAGAGTGGGGGCCCGCACAGCCATTGCAATCAGTCAAGTCTCAGCCAACTCTAAGTTTTCCCTACCAATAAGGCAAATAATGGAAAAGGGGCACTTGGCCCTTTACATTACTATCCTTGGGGTGGAAGTACAGCCACCCAGCATTCTGGTTAGGAATTAATTCTACCCTTGAGATGATACATCAGGTCAGGATTTTACAACCAGTGTTGTTTTTACTCCTTCTTTGGAATACAAATGAGAACATTTTTCCTTAATTTATTCATGGAATCATGCAGACATAACAATAGGAAAGGTATCAGCATAAACAAACCAAGTAATTGGATTTACCTACACTGATTTTTCTCCCCCATTATAACTATGCAAAGGCAATCTGACTAGGAAGGATCTTGTGGCTGTTGGCCTATTGCATATTAGAATAATGCCTGTGGTTTTAGAACACTTTGTTCCTTTAATTTGAAATATTAGAAGGTCAGCTTCAGAGGCTTATTTAGTTTGAGTCCTAAATAAGATTTTTTGTGAGAATTTTCCATAATATTATAATGATCCTCTCCAATAATATGATAATATCTGGCACATAGAAATCACACAACAAATATTTCTATAAAATCATCAATCTGTAGTTACTAACAGAATTCTTGCAGGTAAACTTGCCTCCATATAAGCTGATTTACCAACCTGCCCTCTATTGTGCTGTTCTTTTTGGCTTATTAAAGAAAA
This sequence comes from Craseonycteris thonglongyai, assembly GCA_004027555.1. Taxonomy (NCBI): domain Eukaryota; kingdom Metazoa; phylum Chordata; class Mammalia; order Chiroptera; family Craseonycteridae; genus Craseonycteris; species Craseonycteris thonglongyai. The sequence continues at coordinate 25,423 of PVKE010012274.1, forward strand.
TCCCCTTCCTCCATGAACTTCTTTGTTTTAGAGAAAACTGCTCAATATTCTGAATTTTATTTTTTAAATGTTTATTTAAAAAAAATAGGGACCACACCTTTAATAATCTCTTAAGCTTCATGTTCTTACATTTTCACTTCTATACATTTGCTTCACTTCCTCCTCTTTGCCTCTTTTGTTGCTTCTATTTTGCAGATTTTTGTTCTCTTGTGTCTGTAACTGTGTCACCAGTGACGCCCAGAACCTGTTAATGGGAGATCGTGAATTTTCTGCTAATCTTAATACTTAATCAAGATTAATTTTTGCAAACAAACATAGTGGCTTCTTTAAAAATTGAAGTGAGAAAAATACCATATTTACACTGTTATAAGTGATTTATTAACACATGTGGCAATCTATTTCTTAACAATTCTATAAATGAAATATTTTTATATCTTTTTCTGTATGGGCATAGCCAATGCTCACTTAAAAAGTAGTTTAAATAATTAAACAGCTTAAACAGTTAAAACAAAACAAAAAAAAAACCTGTTTGAAGGTCAACAACCAATTAGTATTGTATCTGGGATTAGAATCCCAAAAAATTTAATCTCAGAGAACATAATCTCAACCATGTCATTAAAATACCCTTATGAACATTCTTTCCTCCATTTTTATACAACAGCAGTAATAATAAAACTTATATTTACTGTTTGTTTACTATTTGTCATACACTTTGCTAACCACTTCACATATGTTCTCTCATGTCTCCTCTCAATAACCAAATGAGGAAACCTCTTGGGTATTACCCCTTTTTAGTGGCCTAAATTGCTACTTGGTGAATATTTATTAATTTCTCAAAGTCAATTATAAGAAGCAAAGCTAAGATTGGATCTATCTATGGCAAGAGGCCTATCAATAAAGTATAGAATAATGAATATCAGTATGTTTACATGTGTCCATCTCCTCTTATAGTAAATGACATGATTTCAGCCACTTATTATTTGACCTTTTTTTAAAAAGATTGGTTTTTATTGTTTTTTGACAGAGAGAGAGACAGACAGAGAGAGACAGAGAGAAGGGGGAGGGCCCAGAGCAGTCTCCATAGTTGACAGCATTAGTTTTCCATATAGTTTCACTCCACAGGTGGGCATGGGGCTTCCCAGGGCAGGAAATGGGCTGGGAGCCTCCCATATAGGCCCTGGCAAGGACTGAACTGGGGGGAAACCCCAGTTCAGCATATGGCTCCCCATGGGTGGGGCCTGGGATTTAATCCTCAGGCTCTGGGGCTGCAAAGAGAGTGCTTAACCCGCTAAGCCATCCCAGCTTCCCCTATTTGGCCTTTTAATAAAATTGAAGTGTCACATCATGAGGAAAAAACAAGGGATATATTCAGAAGTCATGTTTTCAAATTAAATTTTTCAAATTTATAACTAATTACTTAGGAATAGTCTGAAGTTTACAAGAAAAGGATATATCACAGACATCGAAATGCAGCCATTGGTGAAAGATTAGGAAAAAAAAAAAAGGCAATGTGTGTTCTGTAACAGCTTTATGGCTGTAGTGTTCGCAAAAGGTAGTAAACTATTCTATTATGGGAAGTACAATTTGTTTCTTTTGTCTGTCAAGTTGGATTGGCAAGATAAATCACAGAATGTTTGTCTCTTTATAAAACATTTCTCTACTCGACCTCTATAAGGGAAAAGGAAAATGAGGTACAGAGATACTAAAGAATTTGAATCTAAGTCACACAGGTAGGTAGAGACAAAACCAAGGAAAACTATAGTTTTTGTCTCCTCTTCAAACTTCATTGAGCTCAACTTACTACTGAAAGTCCTTGGGAAAGCAGGAGTTTACTTTCTAGACCAGCATTATTCAAAAGCAGATGATTTCAAATCTGACAGTCTGGTAAAATACCGTGTAAAAAAAGGGGTTCCCAACCTTTTTATACCCTAGGGCGTGTTCTAAAATATCGGTAGGGTGGCGGGCACCAACTATTTCTAAGGATATTTATTATTGAACAAGAATAAAAAATAATAAACAAAAATAATTTTAAAATAATAAATTTATTGTACAAATTATATACACACAAAGAAACATATATACAAAACATAATAGAAAGTAAATAAAACATACTTTAGTATGCAGGATGAGATTGTGTTCATTATCTTCAGTATCTTCTAACAGGGCCTTGAAAAGTTGGTGTTGCAATGGAGCTGCTCAAATAGAGTTGATTATCTTTGTGACTATTTTCATAACATGTTCAAAGGGCAGTATTTTACAACACAAAGCTTCCTGCTGGATAATACAGTGGTAGGACATAAAGTTTGAAAATGATTCATCTTTCCTGCAAAGGTCAATAAATCCTTTGTTTTTACCATCCATTGCTGGTGCCCTATCGGTAGTTATCGCAGACAACTTATGCAAAGGCATGTTTATCGACCTGGCGTATGTTCTGAAAGTTTTATAAATATCCTCACCTGTCGTCTGTCCTTTCATTGGTAATATTTGCAACAGCTCCTCTTTTACTGTGACGTTCCTAAATACCATTCTCACCATAACTTCCAACTGTGCAATGTCTGATATATCTGTTGACTTGCCAAATTGTAGAGAGAAGCAGTCACATATTTCCAAGTCAGTCTTTAACTGAGTTTGCAAGTCTTTTGAAATTGCGTGTATTCTTCTTGTGACTATGTTATTTGACAACTGTAGGTCTTGTGTCGCCGACATAATCTCACGCTTGTTAGAATATTCCTCAAACAAACAATTGGCAGCAGTCAGAAATGCTTCTTTTAAAGTTTATTTATTTATTTATTTATTTATTTTTTGACAGAGAGAGAGAGAGAGAGAGAGATACAGAGACAGAGACAGAGAGAGAACTGAACTGGGGGAACTCCAGTTCTATGGTTCTGCACGGGCCAGGGCAGGGATTCGATCCTCAGTTCCCGGAGCTGCAAAGTGAGCGCTTAACCCACTGAGCCATCTCGGCTTCCCCAGAAATGCTTCTTTTAACAATTCACCATCCTGGAAAGGGTTTTTTCTTCTTTGCAAGCATGTGAGAAATTTTGAAAGAAGCAATGGTTGCCTTTTTAGATTTTTCCACATGTCTAGTGAAAACAGTCTGTTGAGTAGTTAAACTTAATTTTAGTTGATTTATTTTTTTTTCTTACTTCAGATTTAAGTGGATAATTCATATCAAAAGTGGTATGACTTGTCTGAAAGTGACGTTCAACATTATGTTTTTTCAGCACTGCAATACTACTGCCACACAACAGGCAAACACATTTACCTTTTAAATTAATGAAACAATATGATTCCTCCCAGTCTGTGTTAAAATTATAGGTTCGTTTTCTCTTACTTGGTCCACTCATTTTAGGACTAAAAAAATAAAAATAAAAATAGTTATAGAACTACAATATCATATCAAATTACCACCATAATAATAGATTACCTACCTCGCTTTTAGTTCATTTAAAATCAAATGTATCAAAACACTGTGATCCTAGCTAACCGGCACGACCCGATCAGTCCAGCAACCGCAATCAAAATGGCAACTTGGCGTCTCCCGGTTGGGTGGAGGAGAGTTTAAAGAGTGCAGCGGCTAAACAGGACGCGACATGTACAAAGGCGAAAGCTAGGCAAAAGCTTATACATACGATATCGCAAACATACCAACGAATATAATAAACCTGTGTAGATACTCAAACAATATTTTAAAATTCTAACAAATGTATAAAAATAAATGATAGTTTTACTTAGTGTTTATGAAAAACATCTGATGCAGTCAAATAATGGCGGGCGCACACAAATCGGGCCGCGGGCACCATGGTGCCCGCAGGCACAGGGTTGAGAATCCCTAGTGTAGACTATCAAACAATTAGTGTTACTTTATTTAATTTTGTAATAAAAATTGTATATATTTAAAGAGTGCAATATGATGTTTCAATATACATATACATGCTGAATTGTTACTATAGTCAAACTAATTTGTATGTCCAGTTCAGCTCTACCAAAGAATCCCCCAGGTTATCTTCAGAACTTGAAAGAGCTGGCACTGTGCATAGATTTGTCAAACTAGCAAACTCTCTTAGTATAACCTGAACAAAATGGGAGTCTGGTCAGCCAGGAAGATAAAAGGCTTTACCAAAAATTTATTAGTTCATTTTAGAATATCTTAACTCCATGAGTCTTTTTAAAGAAGTTAAGCTGCATACATTTGGCCTTCTAGCAATGGCATTCTTTTTCTGTAGTTGTAGTTCATTGTCCTGAAAGCTTCAGGCATATTTATAATGGTTTTATTTTTCCCTTCAGATATTTTATGAAACATATACAACTAATGCTTAGTTCTAAAATATATTCAATTTTCTTTATTAATAAAATTACATTCATCAAATTGTCTCCTATCTAATCTACCATGAATATACTAAAATGCTTAAAGAGTCAACCTGTGATTGCCAAGAGAAAGAACTCTTTTGGGAATGGAGATACATGAAAGCATTTCCATAGGAATAGAAATAACAATTACTGGGTCATGAACGAACTAGAGAGTGCATTCACATACTACTGACAAGAAAATACTTATATTTGGAATTGTACCTCATATTTCCTATACACCAAGTAATTGCTTTCTTTGTTCTCAACTGAAATTTATGCCCAAACACAAAAATACATAACATATATTTGGAAAAAATTTCTCAAGTCAAATAACATAATATTTTTCTCTTTTATGGAGAAAAGTAGAAGTGAATAGGGATCATTTCACATAATGACTATGGAAAAATGGTAAAATATATTTATCTAAAAACAAGAGAGTTAAAAATAAATGTTACATAGCCTATTACAATGTCAATTACTTAATTAGCAATTAGCATATTTCTTTTTCTTAAGATTTATTTTTATTGTTTTTGACAGAGAGAAAGAGAAGGGGCAGAGCCCAGAGCTGTCTCTATAGTTGCACATCATTAGTTTTCTACATAGTTTTGTTCTTTTGTTCTTCCACAGGTGAGCATGGGGCTGGCTGCACAGGGCAGGGAGGGCCTCCCACATGGGAAGCATAACCATAGCAGGAGCCTAAAAAGGGGCCCTACCCCATAGGAAGCTTGTCCCAGTGAGAACCGAACTGGGACCACACCCCAGTTCAGTATATGGATCCTCGCAGGCTGGGGCTGAGATTCAGTCCTCAGACCCTGGGGGCTGCAAAACGAGTGCTCAACCCACTGAGCCATCCTGGAATCGCAGCATATTTCTTATGTAGAGTATTTAGATATAAGAAGCAAGAAATTCACATCTTTCCAATAGGTGGTTTTGTTTTTCAAGCTTAAGTATCAAGAAAAAAAAAAAAATTCCTATGCTGGTGTTATTATTGTTTTATTTGTTATTGAATATACAAGAAACAGATTAGAGAGCAATTTAGAGTAGTTAGGTAAATATGTAGAGTTTCTATCAATAGATATATTATCTAAATTTATAAGGAGTTAATAACTTTATTGTATTGATCTGATAGCACTTACTGTACTTTGAAGAGAAGTTGGCCTACCTATGTTTGGTTCATTTTTCAAGTGATCTGGAGATAATTCTGAGGCAGTGGACTAAAATTCTGCAAGGTCTTATTAAAATAATAAAATTAAAACATGCATAATATATATTTTTAGATATTTTCTTTTTATTTCAATTTATTTTGATTTTTTAGTTTATTTTTATTAGTTTTACATGTAAAAGATAACATAATACTTAGACATTTATAGTTCTCATATGGTGATAACCCCAACAAGTCTATTTTCCATTTGATGGTTTTGATGACTATTATAATTCCATTGACTATATTCTCTATGCTGTACTCTACATTCCATGACTATATAGATATTTTTAAGTAATAATTGACATTCAACATTAACTTGAATTATTTTCAGATGTACAGCACAGTGGGTAGGCATCTATATAATATATGAAGTGTTCCTCCCAAAGGATCTATTGTCTACCTGACACTCTGAATAGCTTTTTTAATATTACAATATTTTCCAAATATATACAGCAAATGTGAGATTATGAATAGTTCTAGTAAAACGTACTCCAAGTAATTTATTAATTCTGATTTTGGTAATTGGTTGGAAGTGTACCAAGACATAACTATGGCTATTAGAAGAACTAAAAGTTTATGATGGTGACATGTATTATGGGCACAGTTTTTAATACTTGTTACAATCTGAAGTGTATTGTTAGACCTCCCAACTGAATTATTCAATTTATTGCTGAGCATTGTCAAAATTTACTAGGTCTATAATGATGCCATAATATATGAAACATGGTAGAAATATTTTCAGATTTTTAATGATGGGAATGACCTATATCTTATTTCCAAAACATTGAATGCCTTTGTTTTTGTTTGCTGGTGTGCAATAGTTTGTCTTATAAATTTGTGCATTATCAATCAGTAAATAGAAATTGTTAGACTGCAGTGTAGCTCCTGGTCTTTGTAAGAAATCATTTTTTTGGATAGCACTTTGTATAGCCCCCACAGTGGAACTTGGTACAAATAGGAAGATAATTCATTAAAGGAATTGTGGAGAAAGATACACTACTTCTGTAACCTTCCTGGCTCCTAATACTTCAGGAATTTCTGAATATGTACCATAGTGAATCTACATTAATTTCAAAAATTCCCTTGGGTTCTATTTAAATGTAGCTCTTTATAGATTCAATAAGGTAAACATAGATTGTACAGGTTGTTTTCTTATAAAATTTTATGAATTATATATTGCACTTAGTGTCACTGATTCAATGCTTTTTTTATTTTTTCACTTGGAGTTTCATCAAAAACATAACAGCCTCAAGGGGGAAATTGAGGAGAGTTTAGTAAAGGAACTGTTGATATAAATTTAAGAAAAAAAAGAAAAGAAAAGAATGGTACAGTACCCTTGGATTAATAACAGCAGGGAGCTACCACCTCTAGGCTTAAAGCAAAGAGAGGAGAAATTAATGGACTTTGGAAAAAATAGCAGTAAGAAGAAACCCTCATAATTAAAGTTGTGGTTGTCAGTGAAGGTAGATGATAACCTTTACCCTTAAAAGTAGATGTAGGAATGATAAACAACTTGGCAGAACATATGAAAGAAAGGAAAAAGAAAATATTCAAGCAGTGCAGAGGAATATATGAATTCTAGTCAGCGTAATGTACCCTCCACGTATCCCAGCAAAACTTCAGGTTTTGGGATAATCTGAATGGAGACATGAACAGGACTGTCTGATCATCTAGTAGTTGAAAAGCTCTGAGAATTCCAAAGTCCCACCTACCATTTAGAATAGATATGCAACACCCCCTGTTCCAATCTCTGTAGACAGTCTCTCAGAACTTTATACATAGAGGATACTGCATGTGGGAACTTAGGTACAGAAGTGGGGCTGAGGCATAGAAATGGTATCAAAACCTGTAAGGTCCTGCCAAGACAGTATTCACACCTACTCTAACTCCTTCCTCCCCCTAGCCCAAGCTTCAGAACAGTCAGAAACCTTTTTAGAAGAAATTAAGCAATCTAGACAAAACACTTAAAAACAGGAATATTAAGGGGTTTTCTCCTTGCCACATAGAAGTGAGCTGTTCATCATCTTATTCTAAGGAACATATTGGAAGAATCCAGTAGGTTTACTGAATTTCCAAAAGAAATGACAGCCAAGATTACCAGACATATAAGGAAAACCTCCAAAAGAAAGACAATTTAAGAAGACAAAAAAAAGTAGAAAAATAAAACCTAGAGAATGCAGAAACAATGAGGAAAATAATATATTTCAAAAGATAAGATATTGTTTTTATGAACTATGAAAAAAAAAAGCTTTAAAGGAAACAAAAGGAAGAAAAATAGAAATTAAAAATATGGGGAAGCTGGGATGGCTCAGTGGATTGAACACTAGCTTTGCAGCCGCAGGACTGACAATCGAATCCCGGCCCTGGCCCATGCAGACTCATGATGAACTAGGGTGTACTTCCCATGTAGGAGGCTCCCAGTTTTGTTCTCAGCCCCCAGTTTGGCCCCTGGCTTGAGAAGATGCGCCTCTGTGTGGGAGGCCCCCAGTCCAGTTCCTTTCCTGTGCGGCCTCCGCCCACCTGTGTGGGATGAAACCATTTAGAAAACTGATGACGTACAACTATGGAGACTGTTCTGGGCCCTCCCCCTTCTCTTTGTCTCTCTCTGTTTCTGTCTCTGTCAAAAACAATAAAGTAAATCTTTTAGAAAAGAAATTAAAAATATGGCAGTGAAAATTTAAAAAATGTCAGTAAAAGGTGATAAGGACAAATAAAACTGAAGAAATGGATGCTCATTAGGAATGAAAAGATCATGAGTTCAATTCAGGATGTCAAATGTGGTTAGTAAAATATATAGAAATAGACAAGAAAACATTGGGGAGAATAAAGTTTATTGAAATAGTATTTTTTAAGATTCCCAGTTATGAGTAATAAATGTCTCCAGATTGAAATGATTTATCAAATGCCTACTTCAATGGATGAGAATGAATGTCCATTTTAAAACATTAGCAAACATTACTGATTAGCACCTCAGGAAATTATCCACCTGTCATAGATAAAGGGAACACTCAGAAAACCCTGTTTCCTTCAGGTATTGAAAGCATATTGACTTCAATGGGCTTTTGGATTTTCTGATTCTGTTTCTCAGTCTAGTTTAGGGTCAACCTGTCTCAGTCTTTGGATAAATATTTTAAATGCAAATTCCTAAGCCCTAAATAGACTTACTAAGTAAAGATCTTAAGGGATTGAACCTAAGAATTTTTACCTTTATACCTGGCCCACCCTGCAGGTGATTCTGAAACACACTAAAGTTTATGAACAATTGACTTGTAATTTTAGAACAAAAGCATCCCTTATTTGAATCTAACAATCATTATTTAAAGAATTACAAAATAATATTTTCTTCTAGTGCTATCTCCATATTTAACTCAATGACATTTTTGTGTATGAACTTTGGCATCCCTGGGATCATTTTGTTGTGGTTTCCTATTTCAGAACTAGCCACAAATTGTTACTGTCATCCATAATGAAGTGAGAAATCAATTCTAGCTTAATTAATCACCTGTTATTCAAAGGAACTAATTATAATACCCCACATCTACCTGTTAAGCAATGCTTGCTGCCATTACTTAAAGGGAGATCATGTGAAATAAGTAATTATATAAGGGGATGCCAGGATGGCTCATTGGGTCATTGGGTTAAGCACTTGCTTTGTAGTCCAGGGTTTGAGAATTGAATCCTGGCCCCGGCCCATGCAGACTCATATGCTGAACTGGGGTATGGCCCTGAGTTCAGGTCTTGCTGGGGTGAGCTTTCCATTCAGGAGGCCCCTGGCCTGGTTCCTGCCCTGCACGGCCCCCTGTCTACCAGTGTGGAATGAAACCATGTTGAAAACTGTAAAACTATAGAGATTGCTCTGGGCCCTCCCCCTTCTTTCTGCTTCTCTCTCTGTCAAAAACAATAAAATAAATCTTAAAAGAAATTAAATTTTCTAAATGTTCAGTTAAATTGGAACTTATGTCTAATTATATGAAAGCGATTAACCCAAATAGACAGTCTAATGAGTTTAATCATAAGTTATAAGTGTACTTTGATCCAAGTGAATACAAGATAAATCCAAAACTTCTTTTAATCTAAAATTTAATGAAAATAGACCACTTGTGAAACATAGCAACTTATTTCAACTACTGAAACTTTTTCAATCTTTCCTCAGTTCCCTTGACCTATTTGGTTCAGCATTTCTTTACTCAATGTGGAAAAACTTTTTCATATCTATTTATAAATTTTGATGTGATATTTTATGGTGTGTTCCAAAAATCGTACTCTGTTATAGAATGAATAAATACTCTAAAATAGGAATATTTTTGTCCACACTGAAGCTGGTCTGAAAAGGTTAAAAGCAAATTAGGAGGAGCTTGCCTTATAAAATCAGGCAGATATTTGTTAAAATTCATTCACACATCTTAGTGCAACTTACAAAGGATAAAAACAGGTTCTAACAGTATTTGTTATAATGTTAAAAAATTATAGCAATTCCATTCTTTTTGAACAAAATTTAGACCATAAATATTTAGCCTTGAAACACAGAGACCAATGATTGGATGTAGACCAGCTGTATGACCCCAGTAAGGTCACTTCTAATGTGTCCAGGATTCAGTGAACTTATCTATAATACAAGGATATTAAACCAAACAAACCAGTGGCTTTTATCTGTGTTTCCAAGAGCTTTAGTGAAGATAGAAAGAGACAAGTAGATGGATGAGCTTTACTTTATATATATTTGGTTTCTGTATTAGATTTTCATTGAAAATGGATTTTAGCAATGATATATCATCTTGGTTTAGTTGAGAAGAAGCACTGAAAATCCAGAGACCATGTAATAATGTATCATTTCACAAGTGAACATGTACTCATAGCATAGGATATGGGTATCTTAAAGTGACCAGATGTCCCGCTTTTGGCAGGACAGTCCCAATTTTTAACAATTTGTCCGGTGTCCCGCTGCATTTTTAAAAAGTCCAGATTTTTGGAAACAATGCACGACAAGCTAGGGAACGGCGGGAGGTAGACCAAATTTTTAATCAAGAATCCCCTCCCCGCCGTTCAATGGTATCCCACTTTACCAATGTTAAAATCTGGTCACCATAAGAGCAAGTCACTTTCAATGTTAATAAAGCCCCTCAACTAGGTAATTGCAGTCTCTAGAAGAGGAGAATTGGTAGAACAAGGAATAGCTTCAGTGCTAGAATGACTAACATCCTGAGAAGTCATGAGTATACAATTTGATGAAATAGGAGAAAGACAGACGGTATAATGCAAGAGGGTATAATGTAGAACAGAGGTGAACAATGTGTTGGTTTCCCTGGGCTGCATTGCAAGAAAGGACTTGGGCCACACATAAAATGCATTAACACTAAGGATAGCAGATGAACCAAAAAAAAAAAAAATCAAAATAATCTCATAATGTTTTAAGAAAATTTATCAATTTGTGTTGGGTTTCATTGAAAGCCATCCTACAACATATGTAGCCTGTAGGCCTTGGGTTGGAGAAGTTTGATGTTAACTCATTTAACAAAATGAGTTAAAGTTAGGGTTACTAAAATTGACTCATACCCTCTGACTGAAACTAGTATCAATAGTAATGTATTTGTGTAATATTAAAGCAGCAGTTATTTCAAATATATATTTCCGATGGTGATTATGGTTTTCTTAGAATCTGCAGTGGTGATGAGCTTATAGGAATGAAGATAAATGATTCATCTCAGGAGAAGCAATGCAGAGATAGAACAGACCAGGACCATTCAGAAGAATGTGGCCATGAGTTTTCTTTTGGTTTTATCACACTACAGAAAACTTAATAGTCCCTGAAAGAGAAAGAAGAAATATCAAAGTTGCTGAATGTGTGGTCAGAGAATTGAAATTGGACTTCTCAAATGTTAATGTGGGAGTACATAAAGCAATTTCAAACCTTTTCTAAGATTTAGTGGAGTTTAAGACTAAGTGAACACATAAAATATTAATAAACATTTCACATTTCTGGAAGTTTAGTATGTATCTCTACAAATAATGAATAAATACATGATATTTGAATAAGCCTAACCTTTTGGTGTTTAAAATATTTACATCAAGTCTCCACTGATGGCATGATAAGGTAAGGGTTTTAAAATTATTTCATTAGAAGGCAAAAAAGTTTATTCAAAATAAACTTTTGTTGGCACCCCTATGTTAAAAGAGAAAAGTAGAACACTTCTGGCTGAATTAGGACAGAGAGGAAAAAATAGAAAAACCCCAATCACTCAGCATCTTTTTTTTTTTTTTTCCTAAATAATTGTTAATTTTATTGCGGTGACCTTGGTTGTTAAAAATTACATAGGTTCCAGGTGTCCAATTTTACATTTCATCATCTCTGTATTGCCTTATGTGCTCACCACCCAAAGTCAGTTCTCTTTCCATCACCATGTATTTAGTGCCCCCTCCATACTCCCCTACCCACCTCCTCCTTTACCCTCAGGTTACCACTGAGTTATTGACTGTGCCCATGAGTTTTTGGTTTTGTGTTCCTTTTAGTTTGCCACCTATAGTGAAGTCATATCGTTCTTGATTTTTTCAGTCTGACTTACCTCACTTGATATGATGATCTCAAGGTCCATCCATGTTGTCACAACTGGTTATAGTTTATCTTTTTTTTAATCACTAAGTACGCTTCCATCTTACTTGCCACTAAGGTGCCTCTTTCCTACAGCAGACCTTTAAGGGACATGATTTATTATTACCGTAGAAACAGAACATGCTACAAAAACCATTGGTTAAATATCACTGAATTATTTCCAGGCAAGGACTGGGGCTGCTTAGTCACTTAATTTGTCAGTTAGTCACTTAGGTACACATGTAACATGGTGTGTTGTGTACACATTAGAGGTAGTAGTTGATAGAATATTTGTGGAATAAAAGTGAATTGCAAGGACTATAATCAGAGTTCACAGCTACATGGTAAATTTTATGTCACCAAAATTATTTAATTTTACATTCTAGATATTTTGCTGTTATAAGCTTTTTTGAAGCTCCTTAGCTATCACACACACACAAAAAAGGTTTATTTTGTCTGGCTGTATATGCATCATTAATATTTCATTTGGGAAGATAACAATGTCTCAAAATTGGTACAAAGAACATAAACACAAAGCAAAAGGCTTTAATAACTCAGATGGAGTTCTGGTAAACCTCTGAGATTATATTTTCATTTGTCAAATGTCCTCTTATGAGTTATGACCAAATATATTAAGTATTATTTATTACTTCTTATGTTTAAGAATCTTTGTCTTTCCTGTTCATAGCAGTGTTGTTATTGTTCTCACTTCTATAAAGAAACTTATGATTCATAAACATTTCATGGTTCTAATCTCAATCATAGACGCTGCGTAAACTCTCCTAGAGAATTGCGTACATTCTATCCAATATATTTCGATATTCCATTTAAGTTAACATGTTTTACATGACACTAAAATATACAAAGGCTTTATTTTCACAGTGCTTAAACACATTATTTATAAGAAAACTGATTGGATACGGCAACACGATTAGGATTGGATCGTGCGTTCTCTTTTCATGCAGATAATAAATTTATTTTCTTTTGTTAATTAAAAAAAATTTTTTAATATTATTATATTTTATTGTTAAATTTAATGGGGTGACATTGGTTGGTAACAAT
>PVKE010012275.1:0-38610 GCA_004027555.1 Craseonycteris thonglongyai
TCTTCAGTGCATAGTTATTTCTATTTTACTTTTTGACAGATAGAGAGAGAGACAGAGACAGAGACAGCCAGAGAACCGAACTGTGGGAACTCCGCAGCTCAGCACGTGGGTCCTGCCTGGGCCGGAGCCGGGATTCGATCCTCGGTCCTCATGGCCTCAAAGCGAGCGCTCAACCCGCTGAGCCGTCCCGGCTTTCCCCTTGTATTGTATTTCTGATAAAGAGTAAAAAATTAATTTCCAAGCAGTGGTGCTTCGTGAACCTTCCCTTTCCTGTTATTGGAGATGAGGAATGATCCTTTAATGAAACAATAATCTGGCTTTATACCTACCAACATATTAGCTGTTTTAAAAATATTATGAATAACAACACACAATCGTAGGTGGAGAAGTATGACTGACTCAGAGAATAGGTTGAATTTTAAAGAGAAGACTGTAAGTAGATTAGTTTTGAACAGGATGACAATAGGTTTATTATGTCTGTTGTCCTTGTGTGATTGTCAACAGTGCCCATTGCATTTCCCAAGTTTTGGCTAATGCATTCTATGGTCCTGCAGCTATAAATAAAAACTCAGATTTGGCGAGGAGATGCTTTTGTTAGAAAGCTCCACCACACAGAGGTAGCTTCTGATTTGTAAGTCAAGAAGAAAAGAAAAAAGATGCCAGAGAAATGTAAGCAGATTCTTCATTAACCAGCACTTACGCAACTGGCACTCTCAAGTAACTGGCAAAATTTCTGGCGATTGCTTGAGAAGGCCTGCTGGTGGCTCGAGTGCCAGTTAATAGTCTACTATGAATCCAATTCTAATTTGCTATTTGTTTTGTTGAAAGTCATAGTACTAGGAATTGATGACTTGCAAATGCTAAGATATTTAAAAGTGGACTCTGCCCTATGCCTGTAACTTCTCAATAATAGGCAGGGTAATCACAAATACTCTCCTGCAAAAACCTTCAGGCCATCATCAGAAGCAGAACATAGTAGGAAAAGGGTCGCTGCTAAGAATCACTGTAGATCGGTTCACTAACTGTACTTCAACTTCTTACTCAATGAAGCAGCATCTACTTGGACTAATAAAAGGTTCGCATGCCAAAATGAATTTTCACTTCCATAGGGTTTTCCGTTAGTAGTTATAAAAAGCAAAAGGAATAACCTTTAACTTCTGCAGTGAGCTGAGTCGAGTGTAGAGGCAGTGTTTGGGAAGATCCTTCGATACTAAATAGCTGCCAGTTTCTTCAGGCGTCCCTTTATTTGCATCTTTTGGATCAATGTCTAGGTCCTATGAAAATCAGTAAACATTATTAATGAAATCAATGAAAGTAACAACCATTTCTGTGACAAAACATCTCAACAGGTCTTGGACTCTCATGAATTCTGGCCTGAGTCAGTGATCATTTATCCAGGACTAAAAAAACAATGAAAACAACATTCTAGACTAATAATAGGAATTTTAAATTCTACGTTGATATATTTAAAAAGTTAGCTCTGAAAGGATAATTACTTTCAAACTATCCCTAGAAACACTTCTTAACCTACTCAAGACTTAAGTTTGAGTTCCATAAGTGTCTGACTCCTGCATTATCTTCATTACTCATCACCTTTGGGAAAGTGCAAGGGGATTCATATGATCCGTATATTTAAGAATAAATGGATATGCCAAAGGCAGCTGGCCCCTTTTTTTTCTTGTAGAGCCAACCCCTGGGCAAGAGCAGATTTGTTCTGTTCCTCCAGAGAGATGCCCCCAGGCTCTGCCCTGCCCAGTGTGTGGGGAGGCCTGGGCTGGTCCAGTGCAGACATGATGGGTGGACAGACCCAGCTAATTCTGGTGTTCAGTGCAAGACCGTTTGCTCTCACACTAAGCAATATCCTCTTTGAAGCCTTTATTAGCAAAGGTGATGTTTTGGACTTGTTTGTCTCACTCCTTGCTGACTTCTCAATTTACTACACCTCTGGAGAAAGAGGAGTGCTGTTTATTGGCTCCTGTAGGCCATTATGAAGTAATATCATATCTAAGTTCTCAGAAAGAACAGAAAAGATTACTGTTCTTCCAATATACTACTGTAACTTGACAAAGAAGCCATATACAGTGGTAATAACTCCTGTTGAAAACAAGTTTTTAAATAGAAATTATTCTTGACATGGTATATAGCATATTTTACTTCTTTACCTCTGATGTCTGATTTAAGGTACAGAAAATTAAAGGCTTCTTTCTAGACATTCTTAAATTTGACAAATTTAAGATATGTTGACAAACAGTTTTTAAATATAATACGTATATGTATACGTATTTCTTTTATATTTACCATCAACTTTTAAAGTTTTCCAAAATTTTAGTCTTTAATAAGCAAGGATATATCATATTTTCAATAAAAGAAAAAAGGAGAAACTTACAAGTGGAAAATCGGTAACATAGGCATCGCACATTATTATATCGGGTGGTTTGTGGACAATACTTGTATAGATGATCATAACGTTGGAAAACTCAGCTGCAAATCCTAATTGAATCTGAACACCACACTGAAATTTAAGACACATACTCTCTGGCAGTTCTGAAAAGGAACAGTAAGAACAACTTATAAATAATTATTTAAAGAGTGCTTGGTACATTTTCAGGAAGTCAAAAGGTTGGACACCCCTAGTTTAGAGCTTTTTTAAAGGAACAGAACCAGTTTCAATTATTTATCCAATTATCTGAAATGCCAAGATAAAATACTCATTGCTATATTCATGGCATTTTACATTTTAATGTGCTTTGATATGTAATTTACCAAAAATAAATCACATACAATTACCAAAGGTAATTAAATTACAGATATGAATTCCACTTCATCTTCTTTTCTCTTTACCACTAATCCACTTATTCAAGTGTCAAAGACAGAATGCTCAGTAATATTTATGAGCATGAGTATTTGCTGCTCACAATGCTTCTCTCTTTACATGTGTGATCTCATTCAGTATCAACAACCCCATCAAGGACATACTATTTCTTCTCCCTCTTTTATAGATAACGTGTTTATCAAGTGGTGGAGACAGGAGAACTCAGGCCTGTCTGATTTTTGAAACAGAACACTTCAACAGTTCACAACATAGGAGAATCTATGGGACTGTATATTAGATAAACTGAAAATTACTTAAAAAATGACAGTATTTTAATGTTACCAATGGTGAAAACAATGAGTTCAATAATTTAACATTTCCAACATCAAATAAATCCGTGTAGTATCTATGACTAAAACAGTTGTTTGGTCTTGGGTTTGCCCACTATGCTAAAATATTTTCAATGCAAAATTGGAAGGAAAGCTGCTCAGTCAGGAGGAAGAAAAACTTCATGATTTAAGATGAGTGTCTTACAGAAAGACCTCACAGAAAATCGGTGACGGTACCGTGTGCCTTGGCCCACTGCAGGTTCCGAACCAGAGACTCCGCAGAATATGCCGTGCCTTGTACTGGATCAGTAAGTGCTCTCTTTTCAGATAAACTACTTCGAATCTCGAGAGCCTGTTTGCCTTTGGTAAGATGACATTTACCCATATCTATAAGATAAGCAGAAAATATTTTTAAGACCACAATCCTTTCATTATGTTTTAAATATTTAGGCTGAGAACCTTCCTCCAAATCAGGTTAGATGCTCAATATCACTTACCGTATTCACTCAGCAAATATTTACTGAGCACCTATGAGTATGTGCTAGGCGTGACTCAGAGTGCTAGGGATACAGCAGTGAGCAAACAGATAAAAAGGCCAAGCTGGCTCCCTAAAGCCTCTTTCTAGCTTTTATTTTCTATCACTCTAGTAATAAATCCCTAATATTCTAAGCCTCGACAGTCTCTAGACTGTTGAGAAATAGATTCATTAATAAACATGAATATATAGATTTCTTTATTAAAAAAAATGAAAATTATGTGTTAAAACCACCATTAGGGAAAGCTGGGATGGCTCAGCAGGTTAAGTGCTTGCTTTGAAGCCCCGGGGACCAAGGATCGAATCGCAGTCCCGGACCCATGTGCTGAACTGGGGTGTGCCCCCAGTTCAGTTCTTGCCGGGGCCTATGTGAGAGGCTCCCGGCCCAGTTCCTGCCCTGTGTAGCCCTGTGCCCACCTGTGTAGCGAAACTATATGGAAAACTAATGTTGTCAACTATGGAGACTGCTCTGGGCCCTCCCCCTTCTCTCTGTCTCTCTCTGTCTATCAAAAATCAATAGGGTAAATCTTTAAAAAAAAAAAAAAAGAAGCCACCATTAGGGGAAGCAGGGATGGCTCAGTGGGTTAAGCGCTCACTTTGCAGCCCTGGGGACCGAGGATCAAATCCCGGCCCCGGCCCATATGGACCCATATGCTGAACTGGGGAGTGCCCCCAGTTAGGTTCTCATCGGGGTGAGACCCTGGCCCAGTTCCTGCCCTGTGCAGCCCCAAGCCCACCTGTGGAATCAAACTATGTGGAAAAACTGATGATGTGCAACTATGGAGACTGTTCTGGGCCCTCCCCCTTCTCTCTGTCACTGTCTCTGTATCTCTCTCTCTCTCTCTGTCAAAAATAATAAAAACAAATCTTTAAAAAAAGAGGCCACCATTATAGTTAAAGCATTACCACCATCCTCCCCTGACTCAAGTAGGGCACTGTGTATAATCCCATGTGTATTTTAATTTTTACTCATGTGTAGGTATTAATAAATAGTATGTTCCAGAGTTTTAGGTTTTGACCTCAACAGAAATGTTATGCTAAATACATGCTTGGTATATATCGTGGGTGGACTGGTGCTTTTTATTAAGTTTTAAAATAGAGGTTCAAGCAGAGCTGCCCAGATGGCAAGCAGCTCAGTCAAGACAGAAGGAAGGAATTAAATAGGAATGTTGCTGAAAATTACATAAAAAACTGTTTTATACAACAAATATTAATTCTAAACCTGCACAGTAATAGTAGGAATAAAATAATTACCCAACAGAGAACCCTGAGTAGCTTTCTTTTTATTTTTACCTTCTGCAACTTCATCCAGTAACACAGTAATTTTCTTGTCTTCTAATAACCTATCTTTTAAAAATTTCATGAAGATTCCATTTGCCAATCCAGAATGCTGGATCTCAAAAGCTTCTGCTCCTTGACACCTTAAAGACAGCGAAAAGAAAAATTTCTGAGAAAGCAAACACTTGCCACATGGCAGTTCCGAAATACTGACAAGCTTCGTTGGCTTCTGAGCCTCTTCCATGGCGTCCTAATTAGAGTTCATCTATATGCAGGAACTGAACGCTTTGGTGGTTAGCAAAAAGATGCCAAGATATGATGCGCTAAAGTCAATTATTTAAAATCTGCTATCAAGAAGAGAAAGGAGGCAGATTTACGTCTATATGTCTATGGATAGTTCTAGGCTTCTTATCTACAAGCAAAAAATTAGCGAAGAGTAAAGGAATCTTGAATAAACACAAAATTTCCTTACGTGGCATATCCGAACACAATATTGGCGGTAACTTTTAGTGCATCCAAGATTGGAATGGTATCATCGTAGTCATTTCTATTTAAAAGGAAGGACAGATACAAATACAAAAAGTTTAATAGCGTTTTTAAAAGACCATAAGTAATAATATAATTTAAAAAATATCATATAACACTATTCCATTACAAATAATTTAAAATTTTAGATTAAAAATTCCTCTTTCAAATCTGCTACATATTTACCAAATACAATCCAGGGCGCCTAAGTGCTGAGACAGCAGATAGTCACAGTTTTTTGCTTGTTAGCTTCAAAACTGGAGTTATACATTTGAACTCTGGCATTGGATTTTGGTTGGTAAATGCTGAGCAAGCAAAAAACCTGTAAATCTAAGACGAATAATCACTACTTAGTTCCTTCCCTTGGTAACACAGTGGCAGATAAGTGGGGTCTGGTTTAGCTAAACTTTCGAAATCTGCAAAACCAGGACTGACTAGTGACCAGAGGCCACACTATTGCGGGAGCTGTTCCTGACTTTCTGGAGGAATAACTGCAGTGACTATTAGAGACACCTACGGGCCTCTGATGAGCTGTATCCTGTAGTACGAACAAACACCCAGGCCCGTTAGTTCTCCACTTTTGTTCTATAGCAAATGGGAAAAAAGTTAAATTAAATATTAATAGAGAAAATATATTTCCCTCATTTTCTTCATAAGCAGGTTCAATTTATAATCTACAAATCAAATAAGTGATTTCTGAGCATTCACAGATTTGCCTTAGATTTAAATTGCCAACGATGATATTTAACTCTGACAAGCTTCATTTAATAAAGATTATAGACAGTTTACCTTTTCCTACACATATCCAACAGGAACACATTGAGTCCAGTCTCTTTTTCTTGCATTAATTTTAGTATATTTTGTACACACAGACAATTTTCCGATCTATATGGATTTGGAGCATCCACAGGGACCATAAAGCTGTTTCCGAAGTTTTCATAACCATGTCCTGCGTAATATAACAATCCTGAAAGGAAAAAAAGGGGCAACAGTTAATTCTAAATTACAGTCTGAACATGTATGCAGCACTCTTGGGAAAATAAAAAACATTTTTATTTTCGTGACGTTAATGAAAACTTGTTTAAGAGATGCCCAGTTAATAAACAGAGTCAATGTTAAATTTTCATTGAAAATTATTTTCGCAATAGTCTTCATTTCAGTACTATATGTTAAACCAACATCAAGATACTGTCCTAAAGTGTATTTTAATTCATAGAACACATTTGTAATCAATGGTATAATAGGGAATGGAATTTTATCTCATGGTGCATATACAGTAGACTCTTAATTAACCAGCATCCATGAGGATTGGTAGATGGAGGATAAATGTAAGAGGACTCTCAGTTAACCGGCACCCATGCTGAAAAAATCAAATTCTTTTTTTTTGCTGGTTGTTTGAGAGTGCCAGTTGCTTGAGTTCCAGCTAATGAAGAGTCTATTGTAAAAAGAAAATGGCTAAGGACTTCTTTTCTAACTTATCTGTCTCATCTATGAGACAGGGACTACTTCAAGGCTGGGGCAGTCTTACATTGATCTGTGTATTCCTTGCACACAGTAGGAGCTTATTAAGTATTTAATAGATGAACAAATAAACACAAGTTACATAGGAAGGGTAATGTCAAGTAGAAGAAACTCTATGGACATTTCCATACATTAATAGTAGGAGTTATAATAATAGAAACATAGCTTTCTCCAAGCAGAGAAGGGAAATCTGATTTTGTGGATTCTTTTTGTCACGAGATTATAAATATCAGTAATTTTCCATCTAGAGTCCCTTGAATTAATCATCTAAAATTTGGGTTAGTTTTGGATTCAATAAATGAGCCATTATTTCTTTCTTGAGAAATGATATTATGAAAATGGCACTAAACAACTCTAAAGGCTTTCTTCAAAAGATGTTTTGTTTTTTGTTTTTTTTTGAGAGAGAGAGAAGGGGGAGAGCCCAGAACAGTCTTCATAGTTGCACGTCATCAGTTTTCAATGTGGTTTTTGCTCCATACAGATAGGTGGGGGCTGCACAGGGCAGGAATTGGGCTTGGGACCTCCAGCATGAAAAGTACACTCCAGTTCAGCATATCAATCCACATGGGCTGGGGCTGGGGCTGAGATTCGATCCTCAGTCCCCGGGGTTGCAAAGCGAGTGCTTAACCTGCTGAGCCATCCTTGCTTCCTCAAAAATGTTTGTTTTAGTGGAAAAAACAACAACAAAAATATCAGTATGGGCTTCCTTATGAAAATATTTCACAGAAATACTTGTGAAGACATATCCCCTAAGCATACAATCTCTAGAGCCTGCTATTTTTGTTCTCTTATAATTCTGGATATAAGACTTCTTTATCTGGTATGTAAAGACAACAAAATGCTAATCCTTTGTACTTACAGCCCCAATTCCTAGCAGAGAATGTGGCTTTGAACAACCACCACCACCACCACAACAACAAAAACCAAAAAAATAAAAAAATTGTTTCCTTTGGTCCCAGAGGGCATGATCCAGGTCTTTCACTTTTCTGAAACTCCTGTTAAAATAAAAAATGGTTCCTCATCATGTAATATTTCAGATCACAAAAGTGATAAGGTGGACACACCCATTTATTCAGTGTGGGCTTATTTTATATCTCATGTGCGCCCTGAATATAATCATGTAGGCACTGAAGAAAATGAAAAAGAAAAGAAAGACTAAGTTCCTGGCCCTGAGGATCTTGCAACTCAGTCAGGCAAGGCCATCTTGTTAAACAAAAAGTCAAGTGTATGAATACCATAAATTATATGATTAGGGCAATCCTGTACAATGAGTCAAGTGCAAAGAGGAGTATCAGTGTGAGGTGAAGCAATAACAGATGGTCTTGGGTTAATGAGTACAATTTGGAAAGGCAGAGAGAGAGAGAGAGAAAGAGAGAGAGAGAGAGAGAGAGAGAGAGAGAGAGAGAGAGAGAACAGAGACAGAGAAAGACAGAAAGAGAGAGAGAGAGACACACACACACAGAGTGAGAGAGAGAACAAGGAACATCCCATAAGCAGTGAGACCAGATGCAAACAAGACTAGGATCTGGAATGACTGCTACCAGAAAGGAGACTAGCCTGGCAAAGAATTAAATCATCATTGTAAATGAGAGCAAGAGTGCACATATAGGACGTGTTTTGAAAATCACGACAAAGGGAATGAATTTAACTCATTAAGCAATGAAGATCAAGTAAATGTAAAGACAACCTACAGATTGGGAGAAAATATTTGTAAATCAAAATCTACAAAAACGACCTGTATCCAGAATACATAAAGAACTCTATTTTCAACAATAAAAAGACAAATACCCAGGTAAAGAAGATACGCAAATGGAAAATAAGCACATGAAAAGATTTCCGACATCACTAGCCATTCAGAAAACGCAAAACAAAAACAAAGAGATACCACTCTGTACTTACTAGGATGGCTATAGTAAAAAAGCCAGAAAATAAACAAGTGCTAACAAGGATGTACAGAAACTGGAAACCTCATTTATTTTTGGCGAGAATATAAAACAGTGCAGGTACTTTGGAAAGAGGCAGTTTCTCAAAAAGTTATCATATGACCCAGCAATTCCCCTCCAAGATATTATATATACCCGAGAACTGAAAACACTTGCCCACACAAGAATGCATACACAAACGTTCATAGCAGGTTACTCATAATTTCCAAACAACCTAAATGTCCATCTGCTGATGAATGGATAAACAAGATGTAGTATATCCATATAATGAAAGATTATCCAGCCATAAAAATAATGCTATAACACAGATGAACCTTGAAAACATTATGCTAAGTGAAAGAAGCCAGACACAAAATGCCACATACAGAATGATTCCTCTTCTATGAAATGTGTCCAATAGGCAAATAAATCTATAGAGACAGAAGGCAGATTTGCTGTTGCCAGGGGCTTGGGGTACGGCAGAAAGGGGAGTGACTGCTAATGGATACGGGGTTTCTTTTTGGCGTGATGAAAATGCTCTGCAATTAGGTGACTGATGCACAATTCTGTAAACATACTAACCACCACTGAATTGTATACTTTAAAAGAGTAAAACTTATACTCCTCTATCAAGTACTCAAAATATAACTTTATTCCCTATCAGCTGCTTTACTGCATCCAGAGCAAGATATATTTATTTTTAACCTCTATGACTGGCTCAAGTTACTCTTGTCTCCTTTCTATCTACCCAAATCTTAACCAAGCTTCAGAGTTATCTCAAGTTCAGAACCCTCAGCAAATTATCACCTGGTGTCTAGCTTCCTAACACACTTTAATCTCTCCCTACTTTAAAATCCTCCAGCAGTATTCTTTGACACTTAATCCTATATATTGGTATAGCATTTTCATGGTTTCCATAGTATCTTCATACACATGATCTGATTTTAAGCCATATAACAATCTTTAAATGATTTCTACCCCTATTTTATAGATGAGAGAATTAAATTTAAAAAGATTAAATGATTTAAAATCATACAGCTGAGAGGGTATTGGGACTCCATATATATATATATAGCCTTTATTTCTCATTGTATTAAGGGACTTGTAATTTGAGAGCATAGATCATGCTCTTTATTTTCTGAATTTCCCTCAACACTTAGCATACTCCTTTATCTGGGACATGGGAATAACAGGAACTCAGTAAAAACCTTTTGGAAGCATTAAATTAACAATGCAAACCGATAAGGACAGAGGTACATCTAGAGATCTGTATGCAACGGGTCTGATTTTCAGTAAAATTGCTACCATTTCTACAACAGATATTACTTAGCCACAGTCAAGCAGACAGATTGGGGTCTGCTCCCACTGTATCATTTCACACGTCTGGCTGTGGCAAAACTTGACTTGGAGAAGAAGCAATTTTGAGGGAAAGGTTAGCCTCTATCATCCAGAGAAAGCTAAGTGCGGCCCACTATTTCAATACCACATGTCCAGCTCTCAAATGCTGAAACTAAGGCACTTAACAGCATAATTCCTTTTCTCCGCCCTGAAAGAGTTTAGGAAAAGACTTTGTATCAAAGTGGACATCCAAGTTATACTACAAGAGATTAAGCATTTTTTTATGTAAAATAAATTAGACCAAATCATTGTATTAAAAAAAATTCCATTTCTAGTACTGTCTATCAATTTAAATAATCATCCCGGGGAAGCCGGGATGGCTCAGTGGGTTAAGCACTCACTTTGCAGCGCCAGGGACCGGGGATCGAGTCCCGGCCCCGGCCCGTGCGGACCCATGTGCTGAGCTGGGAGCTCCCCCAGTTCGGTTCTCTCTCTGTCTCTGTATCTCTCTCTCTCTCTCTGTCAAAAATAAATAAATAAATAAATAAATAAATAAATAAATAAATAAATAAATAAATAATCATCCCATTATATGCAAGGATAGGAGGACAAAAGAGATATCTTTATAAATGAGAAAGAATTTCATGTGGGCTTAAAGTGCAGTGCACCCAGCACAGGGCTCTGATTAGAACTTCTACCATCATCATCACTGTGGACGTCCCTCAAAGCTCTTCCTATATGACAGGCCCTAAGTGAAGAAAGAGCTTTATTTACATACTACCTCATATAATCCTCATAGCACACACCACATAACAAAACAGGTAATGTTATCATCCCCATTTTACAGATGTAAAACCAAGACACTCATCAAAATTCACATGAGTAAGTGATAGAACCAGAATTTGTGTGCTGGTCAGAGTAACCACTGTGTATATTATACTGTATGTATATAATCTACTGCTGGCTTTTTGGTTAACTGTACTTTCAGAAAATACAAAGCGTCAGTATACTGGTTTTTCATGACTTCCCTACCCCATCACTTAAAAAAAACACCTTTTTTTTTTCCAAATGAAATAGTAGGCTGAA
This sequence comes from Craseonycteris thonglongyai, assembly GCA_004027555.1. NCBI lineage: Eukaryota > Metazoa > Chordata > Mammalia > Chiroptera > Craseonycteridae > Craseonycteris > Craseonycteris thonglongyai. Next base: position 11,347 of record PVKE010012275.1, read on the forward strand.
CCTTTGGTATATAAAACCATATGAAAGCTGGGTTTCTCTAACTTATTTCAGAAGTGAAATGCTACCCCCATCTCAAGATGAAAGCAAACTTGAACTCAGGAAATTATAATAACAGCCAGAATGTTTTGAGCATTTTTAGTGTGCCAGGCACAGAAATGATTACTTGAGATGATTTATTCTGTAGCCACCTGATTAAGTTAATCTATCCATTTTATAAGTCTTTTTTGGCTTAGAAAAGTTAAACTCAGTCACAGTCACACAACTAGTGATCAGAAAAGCCAAAGCACCGAACCTGGGTGAGCTTACTCTGTGGCCTCCTGTTCAACCACTGAGCAGACTGCACTGAACAGCTCCTCTACAAGAAGGCTTTGGTCATATTCTGACCAGTCTCCTCCAATGTTCTCCTACACAAACGCACAGCTAAGCTGTAGTGAGTGACGCATGTTACTGCCTCCAATGGGATGCTGCCAGAGTTCTAACTGGTTTGTTCAGCATCAGCCATTTACGACGTCAGAGTTAACAAAAGCTAGTAATTGGATGAATATGTACCTGCAGTTTCGCCACGCAACTGCAGAGTTCTCTCAACCAGTTACTCCTGTGTATAAGACAACCCCCAATTTTTGGTCTAACAATTTTAGACAAAAGTATCATTTTATACACAGAAAAATATAGTGCCTTCAAAGACATGTAGTATGAGTCAGTTATTTCTGTTCGTAGATCATATCTTTTATGTTTATATATGCTTAGAAGTGAATCACTTATTTTCTGTCTTGTTGCAATTTTTGCTTCTTTTACAAACTCACGGGTATATTATAAAAGGGTGCAAACTTGAATGCCTGTTTTCCACGTCTAAGTGTTGTTATGCTAACTCTGCCTGCTCCTTCCCCACCCACCACAGTGCTACCAGTCAGTCACCTGGGCTATCAACTGGAGGTAAAGGAATAGTCCAGGAGAAAGTCCCTACACCCTTAAGCCTCTACCAAACGTACATTTAATGTAGATGTGTCTGATGTTTGGGATATTCACAGTACTTCAAAATATAATGCAGCACCCTGTTAAGACATGAATCAGTCCGATTTTAAGAACTTTCTAGCTTTCTTGAGCTGCCATTTTGCTTTAATATGGCTCTTTAGTCCATACTCTGAGATGATGTTTTTATATTGGGGCAAAGCATCTGCGTAAGCCGAACTCTTCTCGCCACTTTACAGAGGGAATTAAAAGTTCTCATTTAAAAAGCCAAAGAAAGGATGTAAAGCCAAGGTAACAATATCAATAAGAATGAAAATAAATAATCAAGTACATAATTCTTCATATAATTTCCTCACTCTTAAAATACCTCACCCATTCAAAAACCTAAATTGGTTAATATTTTTTCCTTTTACCTCATTAATTTCAATGAAGTTTTAGAAGCTTTTTCCTATTTGAGCCATCTAGGCACTTAAAAAACAGATAAATTATATAATATAAAAATAATCAAATAACTACCTCATTCTAGATGAAAAATATAAGCCAATTATCAAGGAGGCTCATCTGCATAGTATATTCTATCATATTTTCAAAGAAAAATGAATAGATTCACCCAGAGCCATCACTCTATATACTCAAAGCAAGATTATGTTATTATGACATTGGCATAATAAAGTCCCAAATTTGAGGTACCGGTATTTATTTTGTTGATTCAATTGTATTAAAACTGTGACCCTTATTACTTAAGAGAAAAGTCATTTAAATAAGATTTTAAGATTATCCCCCATCCTTGAAAAAATGTTTTTCTTCCATTAAAAGTTCTCCTTGATACCCATTAGCAACTCTCAAGCTTGTCTCATTATATCAATCTAATTATAAATAAGGCTAAATTTAGAAATTAGTGAAGTAAAATAATTTGAAAGCTGTAGAAGCCAAATTGATGCCTTTGGTTTATCACTGGCATGCCTAACAACAGGCCCGAAAATGTCACTCTCCTGGCAGTAAAATGTTATTGCAGTTTCACGGTTACACTAAAAATAACTAAATTACCAAAGAAATTGCTTACCACTGACAGCACATTCTGTCTTTTATGAAAATCTTTACTATATTTTGTTAACATATTTAAATGACAGAATGAGAAAAACCATTAAAAATTTACTATTACAATTTTTGTGGAGGTTCATCTTTCATTATTAATATATATGTAGAAGGCTTTAGTTTACAAATGTTTTCATATGCCTCATTCACCAGCATTTCCTCGTTAAGTTCTAGTTCCCATTTAAAGACCAGAAAATACCATGCAATATAAAAAAAGAAACAAGTACAGAATGGACACTGGGATTAGCTTTTATACTACATACTCACGCACACTCACACACGGGGGTGCGTGCAAAGTGGTGTTTAACATATACAAATATACACTTTGCCATTTGGCCATCAAACTTTATTGTACTATTGCTCTTGTCATCAATAAAAAACAAAATCACCTGAGATTGATAAGAATTCTAAGAACAACAACAACAAAAAAGAATGCTATAGTAATTAAAAAAAAAGAATTCTATGAGCAATTGTTTTTTGAGAAAATAAGGTACATGAAAGTAAAGACATTATTCATACAGAATTATAGCACTGAAGATCAAATCTATTTTTTTTGTAAGAATAGAACTTTTCAGTTCAACAATGTGTTTACTGCTCCTTTCTCTGATTTTTTAACTCTGAACCTAACTTGAACCATGAAAACAGTGGGTAATTATAAAATTAAAGGTTATAAATATCTTACCATATACTCCTTTGTCTAAAAGTAGTAAAAATTCATCCACAGCGTTACGCATCTCATATTCAGTAAGATCCAACAGTGAAACAACTTTGAAATCCAGCTGCCTTAACAAGTTGGTCAATTCATAGACATCCACCAAAGGAGCTTTAAGCTTGGGGTGCTCCCAGTAATTCATATTTCCTATCAACAGAGCAACCTTATCCTTTGCTGTTCAAAAGGGGTGGAAGGAGGGAATGAAAGGAAGATATAAAAGTTAAAATAAAACCTATGGAAAAGATATCATTATAATAAAAAGTATGCTATACTAATAAAATTTCATTATTATTTAATTTCATCCTAAAATAATCACTTTATGCAGCAGACCAATATATTGAAAACCAAGAGGCTAATCAATCAAACAACTAATATTAAACCTATTGATAGTTTTGAGAATCAGGCAAAAGATATTTATTGGTAAATAATATTAAAGTGTACTTTTACTGAATTACAACAAAAGTAAAGACTATAATACTGCCCCAGATTTTTGAAGCAAATATAAACAAGGGATGTTTAAAATTGGGTTCCCATAAAATCAGGTTTTGTTTTGCTGACAATTAAAGAGGCTAAATACAAAAATACCAAAAAGAGAAACAGGAGGAATTCACATCAGGGCAAGTAAGGGGAAATGCCTAAGAGGAGGGAAAAGCAGCAATGGACTATTCCTGTATTTTTTTCAGGTTATATACTACCTTCTCTTACATTCTTTTTTTTTAATTTTTTTTAAATTTTTTTTTTTAAGTTTATTTATTAGTTTTTGACAGAGAGAGAGAGAGAGAGAGACAGACAGACAGACAGACAGACAGAACTGAACTGGGGGAGTTCCCAGTTCAGCACACGGTTCCGCACGGACCGGGGCCGGGACTCGATCCTCGGTCCCCGGCGCTGCAAAGTGAGCGCTTTACCCACTGAGCCATCCTGGCTTCCCCACTTAGAGTCTTTTTAAAAAATGTTGCATTTGGGTGAGATGTGGATATGTTAGAGATATGTGAAGACTTCTGTATAAATATCTTAACAGTTTATTTTCGGACCCTAGTGTACTGAGACTATTCAAAGATGTGTTCTTACCCAATTTTTTTTTAAGGGGCAAAGAAATCCACATCTATGCTTTAAAAAGTACTAAGTTGCTAATCAGGTATAGAGCTTGTCAAAACATCTATGGAAGGCTGGACATAGCTTAGTGCTTAAGAGGTCTTCAGAATTGTACCTTTGCTTGTCTGGGATGTACTTCAGAATTGTACCTTTGCTTGTCTGGAATGGGTTTAAAAGTTAAAAGACTTGAGACCATGCATGACTACAGGAACCTGCTATGTTTTTCTTGAGGATGCTGCAGTATGAATCTGTGAGGGGGCCATCCGAGACCTGTGAAGATGACATACGAACATCTGGGAGTACCAGCCAACTCATGGAAGGGCCACCCTGGGTAGGGCTGCAAGCTACCTCCTAATGACACAGGCCAGCACTAGGTGACCAACCTCTGTCACAAAGTGCTATGCAGTTTATTTATAAATGACTGTAAATACCATTCTTAGGAAATTCTAACAGGTACAAATAATCACATTGCTGACTTGATGCCTGCAATGTTTAACGGAATCTCAGATGTTCCAAATCACTAAGTCAGTTAAATCTCACCAAAAATCTCTGTGGTGAGAATTCTTCTTTCCACAAAATACGTTAATGTTAAACTAAGTCTGGAGAAAAACTAATACCAACTGAAACAATGTGACTGTCTCAAAGTGACAGAAAACCCACTTTGTAAAAAGCCTCAGTACTTTCATGTCATGGTATCTTCATTCCATGTTTACATTTTCAAAGATATCTTGCAAATTGCCCATTCTTATAAGTACACACATTTTTAAAAAAGATTTATGTTATTGTTTGAGAGGTGAAGATGAAAGAGAGAGAGAGAGGGAGAGAGAAGGGGGTAGGCCCTGAGCAGTCTCCACAATTGTACATTAGTTGTGACATGGTTTCATTCCACACAGGTAGATCTGGGGCTGCACGGGGCAGGAAGCCAACTGGGGGCCTCCTGTATGGGAGGGGAGAACCTTCACCACCATCCGGGTGGTTATAGTTGTGCTGCAATTCAGCGTATGGGTTTGTATGGGCCAGGGCTGGGATTCCATCCCTGGACCTTGCGGTTGCAAGGCAAGTACTCAACCTGTTGAACTATCCTGGCATCCCCAAGTATACACATTTAGAAAGAAATTTAGAAATAAAATGATACCTAAGCCATATTTCTAATTCAAGAAAAGTCACTTCAACTCCTATACAAATGGTAATTTCTTCCTTTACCCCAAAGAAAGGCCAATTATCAGGCCTATATAAGGATTCAGATGCAAAGCTTCTACTAAATGGACTAGTTCTACAACAATGAAAAGTTGAGAACACTCAGGATGGCCTTCAGTAGGAGGCAGTATAAAACTTAACATCATTATATTTCCCTTTTTTAAAAAAAGTTTCTTCTTAAATAAACTAGATATGTACTCTGACAAGAAAGTACTCACTATATACAAAGACTATCAGCTGGCAAATCCGAAGAAAGAAAATCTTCAGTGCCTTTTTTTGTGAGCACACCAACCCTATCAAGAATTCAGACCCAACCTCAATACAGTGAAGGAGTCACTTCAATCTGCCTCTAAGTGAGGGGAAGTAAGCGAATGTTAGGTCTTTGGCTTACACCATCACAGCCCAAGTCATGGGGTTCTCAAAGTTAGTCAGGGAGTAAAGTGTTTGTAAATCATAGTGGGTTTTTGATGAGATATTATGGTAATTTAATTCTAATATATATCCTAAACTAAGTTTTACTGGCAGAAAACAATTTAAGGTATGTAAAAGAAAAATACCACTGGGGTCTTTGGGGACAAAAACCCAGTTGTCAAACTAAGCATCATAGGTCTGCTATTATCAATTCTTTATTCATTGGTTTTGTTATCTCATTGCAAAGAATAATACTTGGTATAGTTTACAGAATGCAAGCATTTGACAATTTGAGGTCTACGTGCCTTAACATGTATGTATCAATAACTGACAAAAATTTTTCCTTAATGATAATTTTTAATACCTACTTTCTAAAACGTCTTAGAGCATTTTCTTGAATTTAATGGCAGTGAAAATGATGAGTAAATAAATCTTACCTTGACCAACCTACTAGTAAAACAGTTCCTGAAGGAGAACTGAGGAGGATTTAGAATAGAGACTGCCGTGGTTGAAATAAGAGATGATAAAGACTCATTGCAGGAAACTAGTTGTAGAAAGGGAAAAGGAAAAAAGTCCGAGTTTAGAGATGACAGAGAAAAAAACAGTAAAATCTGAAGTTGAGGAGATAAGAGTGAGGAATCAAAGCAAACTTCAAAATAGCACTCTATAAGCAATTTATGATAATTTTCAAGTGATAAAATAAATGGAAGAAATTTTCTGTAGAAAAACATTTACTGTAAAAGCCACCCACAATTTCTTGAACACAAACCATTTATTGGAAAAAGGAAACACAAATGTAAGTTGATTAGCAACAGAATAAAACCACTTCAGAAAGAGATTTTAACTACATGATCCTAAACATTTTCCAAAGTCCTGTGCAATGTATTCTTTAAAAATTGGCACAGTATTATTAATACAGCATTAATTCCACATATAATTATCTAATGGTGTGTTATTCATCTTATCTAAAATGAATTAATAAGTACTTGGAAAAGGGCCTGGCATATATTTAGTGTTAATGTAAGTATCCGTTAAATAAAAGCTTTGGCCATCTATCAAAAACTGAGTATTAGAATCAAATCTGACTGGTTGAATATACAGGTTCTTGCTAGTCTCATACATAAAATCTTTAATCCTCTATGTCCTACAAAGTAAAGTCCAAATTCCTTAGTCTGGTAAACAAAGCCATCCATATTCTAGTCCATGCATACCTTTCTAGCTGTGGTAAGATAGCCCCCATGAACCATGATATCCTTGCCCTCAGGAAGTCTAGTTACCCTCACACCAGCCACTACCCCCAGTTCTGGGCTACCCAGTGATTCTCTTTGAACAACGTAACGTGGCATGACACTTTGCAATTCTGAGTCTAAACCTTTAAGAAGTATAACAGCGTCCAGTTTGGAAGTCCAGCCACCATGTAAAAAAATTTAGCTATATAGCAAGATCATGTGGGGAAGGAGGGGAGGGGAGAGAATGAAGTAGACCTAGTGTTCACAACAGGAAAACAGGCGAGCACATGCCCCTCTTAAAAGGGCAGCCACAGTTTAGCCAGAACTGACAGCTACCATTTTTCAACAGAACCCAGAAATCTGAATTTTTACAGTATCTGATCAATGACAACTGATTATAACTGTTAAAAAACATTGTACTGGGAAAGCTGGGATGGCTCAGAGGGTTGAGCGCTCACTTTGAAGCCCCGGGGACGGAGGATCGAATCCCAGCTCCAGCCCATGCGGACCCACATGCTGAGCTGGGGTGTGCCCCCAGTTCAGTTCTTGCCGGGGCCTATGCGGGAGGCTCCCGGCCAGTTCCTGCCCTGCGCAGCCCTGTGCCCACCTGTGGAGTGAAACTATATGGAAAAACTAATGCTGTCAACTATGGAGACGGCTCTGGGCCCTCCCCCTTCTCTCTGTCTCCCTTTGTCTGTCTCTCTCTCTCTGTGTCAAAAAACAGTAAAAATAAATCTTAAAAAAAAAAAAGTTAAAAAAACAAAAACCAAAAAAACATTGTACTCCTCTCCTCTGCCCCCTTCCCCTCAAGAAAGTTAGCCAGTTTTATGTTCTTTTCTCTATGGCATGCAGCAACCTCATGTTTGCTGCCCCCTGGTTTTAACTTCCTCATCTATGCTGATAACTCTCATAACTATGTCTCTGATCCTGGCCTCTCCTTAGAGTTCCAGATCCATGCATACATTTGCCTGCTGTATATCTTTTTTTTTTTTTTTTAATGATTTATTATATTTTTATTTATTTATTTATTTTGACAGAGACACAGAGAGAGAGACACAGAGACAGAGAGAGAACTGAACTGGGGGAGCTCCCAGTTCAGCACATGGTTCCGCATGGGACGGGGCAGGGACTCGATCCTTGGTCCCCGGCGCTGCAAAGTGAGCGCTTAACCCACTGAGCCATCCCGGCTTCCCCCTGCTGTGTATCTTCCCCTAGGTGTGACACAAAAACCTCAAATGGTTAGGCCCAAAACTGACAGTCATCTATCTGCAGGCCTGCTTTTGATTCTGTGTCTCCGACTCAATGGGCTGCATCACTACCCACCTAGGGGTCCAAGCAAGAATCCTAGCAGGCACAGTGATTCCTCTCTATTTTTTATACAGTAGTAGCAAGATGACAAACACAGTTTACTTTAGCTTAGTCTCATTATTTCTTATTTAGACTCCTGTAACAGTTTGCAAAATTCTCTCCTAACCTAAACATCTTTCTCCAGTTTCCTTTCTACACCAATATAAGATGGGCCTTCCAGAGAGACAGACACACCTCCTTCACTCCTCTGCCAAAAAGTCTCCTTGCAATGAATTGCGTTGGGAAATGGGGCTCCTGAAGATCTGGCTTCATCCTTCCTCTCTTGCCTCCTTCTCTCTATGCTCGGGGCACTGTGGTTATTTGTAGTTCTGTGACTTCAACTCTGTCTCATTCTCTACCACGCTGGACTGCGGCTCTCAGGGTTCCTGTGTGGAAGGCCCTTCTCCTACTCACCTTGCACCATGGAGCACGATGCTTGGAGCCTCTCTGCTGCTTTGCTAACCTAACCCCACCCAGAGACTGCTATGTAACACATGCATCTTTCTCTGTTTACTTGTTTATGTGTTTGCATGAGCCAAAACAAAGATATCACTCCACAGAAGTGGACATGGTCCCAGAAACTGAATTCATAATCTTTTTAAGCCTCTTATTCATAATTTATTTTACAAATATCCAAAATAAACCATTTGGTCTCAATGTTACTCAAATATTTATGGAAGCTGTTAAATTAAAATGTCTTAAATCCCTTCATGATCACTATTAAGAGAGATATATACTGTAATTATATTTTGTTCAAGCATTTTAAAGCTCTACTCACCCAAAGGTTGGTCAGCTGTTTGCTCTTTTTTATCTATAAAAATATTAAAATGCAAAAAAAAAAAAAAAAAAAAAAGGTATTATTCGTGCTACAAGAAGTATCTCCAGGGTTAGAGGTATATAGAAACAATGAACAATAAAATCAGTGGAGTTAAAAGACAGACTATGGTTTCTAATAGCTAACCTATGATTTTCATTTTCTCTGTATTTCTCTCTCTCGTCAAAAACAATAAAAAAATGCTTCTTTAAAAAAATTTTTTTTTCATTTTCTTTTTTAAAAGATTTTATTGTTCTAGAGAAGGTGAGAGGGAGAGAAAAACAGAGAGAGAGAGAGAGAGAGAGAGAGAGAGAGAGAGAGAGAGAGAGAGAGAGAGAGAGAAAGAGACAGAGAGAGAAGGGGAAAGGGCCCAGAGCAGTCTCCATAGTTGTACATCATTAGTTGTGACATGCCTTCATTTCACACAGGTGGATGTGGGGCCATGTGGGTCGGGAATCAAACTGGGGGCCTCCCGCAGGGGAGGCGAGAACCTTCCCTGCCATCCCAGAGGTTACCAGTTGCACCACAGTTCAGCATAGGGGTTTGCATGAGCCAGGGTCAGGATTTGATCCCTGGACCTTGCGGTTTTAGTGTAAGCGCTCAACCTGCTGAGCTATCCCGGCCTCCCCAAGATTTTCATTTTCTTGATAAAAACATACCCCTGGGTGGACAGGCTGGAAGTAGAGCAGGGACACCTCTGGTAACTGAGTGCCACAGCTGGGGGTGATGAGCTTTACCACGCCGGGCAGAAATCACAGTCTAAAAACTCTGGGTGGTGGGATTAGCAGCAGCAGCAGAGGAGTCAGCATTTACTGAATACCTGCCGGTGCTGATCCACATGCTTTCAGTATAACTGAGTGAAATAAACCTCACTGTATTCTATGAGGTATATGTGGTTCCCATGCAGACAAGGGATCTGAGGTGGACAGAGATTAAGTCACTGGCCCAAAGTTATCACGCTCATAGTAAACCTCATCCCACAGCCCATGTTCTTTGCCATCTCTTCTACGTGAGATGCAATACTTCCCACCCCCGAGGACTGTGCAGAAAGAGATACAGGGAAAGATGGAATTCAATCAGTAAAATGTCTACTACTATAGCAGGGTAACTTTTTTTTTTTTTCATTTTTAATAATTTATATGCTACTGGAGTCTATTATATTTATTAAATTTCCTTAAAAAAAAAACCTCAAATTCTTTGGTGTCTCTGAATCTTGAAGAGTACAGGTATAATGAAGGGGCACCAAGAAGCATTAAGAAGCTTAGTGGTGGTTGTTTGCAAAAGTTTTCCAGAATTAACTTTTTACAATGTTCACTGAAAGGCAAGAAATAACAGAGCCATTTCGGATAAAAACACTCTAAGCAGATCCAGAGAAATAAAGCTACATCCCCAGGACGGTTGCCCACCCTGGAAAAGGTCTGGACACCTGGGTGACTCACTGAGGTCCCCCCTGAGCTCCAGGTTGGGAGAGCATGAAGGATACTCAGGTGGCAGGTCTAATTTGCTTACGTGCCATCGCTTACAATAACAGATGTTCATTAACAAGATATGGGCATGAAACTAAGCAAACCAGTTGTGGGGCTAAAATAATGAGATGCAACATGTTAGGAAGTAAGAGCTATCTCTCTAAATATTTAATGAAATAACTGCCTTCATCATCTATCCCCAGCAGGCTTTCTTTTCAGATATATTCCCAGGTTCCATCACTGCCTTTCAGAATGCCCATAACCTACACATGTCCTCTGTCTTTATGGAATCCTCACTTGCACTGTGCCTGTCACCTCAGGTAAGGCTTCCCTTTTAGCTAAACTTGTTTAGAAATCTGCTCTGATAAAAACTGGCCAGGGTGATGGCTATTGCTGCCAACTGTCAGTCTTTTAATGGTCAATGACTAATTACTTACCTATACAGTGCCAACTATGCCCACTAACACACAATTACTTCAGATAAAGACTTCCCACCCAACTAGTTCAGATATGTTGTGACTGAGCAACTTGAACAAGGTCCCAGGGGTCTGGAGAGTTCAAAGATGTTACTTCTGTCACTGTTTCAAACACTGCTTCTTATCTTTCAAATTAAAGATCATGCACTTCCTCCATTAACTTGAACTGCCTTTTTAGGATATAGTCATACACAGTGATACAAAATACATGGAAGAATGTTATTTATTTATTTATTTATTTATTTTAATTGTTTTGACAGAGAGAGAGAGAGGAGAGAGATACAGAGACAGAGAGAGAACCGAAATGGGGGAGCTCCCAGTTCAGCACATGGGTCCGCATGGGCCGGGCCGGGACTCGATCTCCGGTCACCGGCGCTGCAAAGTGAGTGCTTAACTCACTGAGCCATCCCAGCTTCCCCACAAAATACATTGATAAGTTATGTTGTCTTAGTATGCTTCCTTTTCCACCCTTATAGTCTTACAATCTAGAATATTTTTAATATTTTCACTTGCATGAAATTGCACTTCATTTAATTCCAACCCTAAATTATATTTTAATAGAGATACCAGTACGACTATAGCAAAAGAATATCTGTATTCAATAACTTAAAAATCTAAAATTAATATTTTATATTACTCACCAGGATGCTCAAGATGATTTAATTCATCTGAAACAAAATAAGAGAAAATAGATTAGTGTTAAATACTCTGCCAACTAGTACAAATAGTACTAATCAAAGAAGAAGGTTTTGAGTTATTAAATCATGTTATGTTTCATCAGTTTAGAACTATTCAAAGACCTTAAATGAAGAGCCATGCAAATATTAACTAGGAAAGAATACTGTTGTGGGCCTCATTTAGGACTTCTAAGCTTTTATTATTTTCATTAAATGACAAAAAGATAAGGAGACTCTTGCTATTTGCTCAAAGTTTTAGATATTCTGGCCAATTACGGGACAAAATAGTCAAGAGATAGGTCTGTCTGTGGCCTCAACTATAAACTTGTTGAAACTAATTAACAATCTCAAATTATCTTATCTTTTTAAATAAACTTTAAATTTTAGAACACTAAGATTTAAAGAATGAATGTGAAGAAAGTGCAGTTCCTGTATACACCCACACCTAGTTTCCTCATTTTTAACATCTTACGTCTGGAGGGTATATTTGTCATAACCACTAATATTCTTTTTTGTTCTAAGACCTCATTCAGGACAACACATTACACTGACTTGTGTTGCCTTAGGCTCCTCCTTCCTGTGACGCATGTCTCAGACTTCCGTTGCTTTTGGTGACCTTGACAAGTGTGAGGAGTACTGGTAAGGTGCTGTGTAGCAAGTCTCTCAGTTGGGATTTACTGGTGTTTCTCTCATGGCTAGACTTGGTATAACGTGTTTCTGGAGGTACCATGGTTTCAGAATTGTGAAGTTGTACCTCCTGGCTACAGGACATCATCTAGGCAAATACCCGACGTGATAGCCACCTATTTTTCCTTTACCGATTTTATGAAGATAAAAATTAACATTAAGTTGCAAATTTTACACTATTCATAAGATGTTTGGCAAAACTTGTTCTTACATGTGACCTAAAATCAAAGAAAGAATAGCATCAGCTTGAGGACAGGGCTGTGCACAACTGCCTTTGCCGTCTGTCTTACAGACGTCACTAATTCCCAACTGCTTAGACCAGAATCTTGTTCTTCAGTGAGGTTGCTTCATACATTGGTAACACACTTAAGATTCTTTGGTCATATTATGAATTCCATCCTGGGATCCGTCCTCCTCTGGCCCCCTACTAAATGAGTTTTTAAACTTGCATACATGTATCCACCGTGACTGTGGTCATACAGAGTAGTTTCATGGCCCTAACAAATCCCCTGAGCTTCACCTATTCAATCCCCACCCCTTGTCCTGATCAAAACATTTCTAACAAAATACATAAAAGGAAATAGACAGCATCATGCTCCATGGGCTAAAAACAAAGACATGATACAGCATAGGACACTGCTCATGATCTGTGTCATCCCACCAATTATAAAATGTCTTCACTTTGCAGGCTTTTTTAGAAAAAAAAAAAGTTGTTACATATTTTTTCATCTAAAATTCCTAAAGTAGTTTCCTAGTTGAATTTTCATCTCTAAGTGTTCTGAACAGAGTTATTTGAAAACTATTATTTAATGGTGTGTTGGTTACCATGAAACTTAAAGGGAGACTATTGCAGGTAAAGAAGAATCACAGCAAGGTGATAATTTATGGGCATCGCCCTGAAGCCAAATGGGACAGCAATGCTAGTTTTATTTATTTATTCATTCTAATAGGTCTCCAAAGTTAGGAAGTTTTAAAAATCATGCAATTAGGCAAAAAGGAATAAGAGAAGAAAGAGAAGTTTGGTAGCATTTCTTCATGTAGCTTCCCTCCCGGAAAGCCCACAGACCCTGGGACTGGAAGTCCCGTATGCTGGAGAATGCCCGTTCACAATCATGCACTGGGATGAAAATGGGAATCACAATATTGCAAAGGATGGCCATACCGATTTAAAGAAAAGAAACACCAGAAAACAACATTTAACGTTATTTTCTAACTTTATTCAAATAAAGCCTAAGGGTTATAAAATAGTTTAAAGAGGCAGAAATTGAAAAAATACTTTGCTATCCACAAACCTAATTTTGCAAAGGAATGTGGTATCATACTAAGGGTACTTCAGTTTTAAAATTTACTCATCACAACTTACGTACAATGTTTTGATTAAGTAAAACAAATTCGAAGCTTATGTTGAAATAGATTTTCAGTTCTTTTTATATATTATGGTAAAGGTGACATGGTAGATAGATTAAACCACCACTTTGTAGCTTCAAAAATGGATCATATCAATTTTATATTAAAACAGAATTTTAATATTTGGTAAAATGTGTTAAACAATAAGTCTCCTGTCCTGAAACTTTTGTAGAGACTATATTTACATTTGAGAGGCATACTGTTATGGTTAAAGGTTAGATAAAATAAGTTAAACAACTTTGCATGACAGTATAGCCATCTGTCATTGTTACAAATTTTGTGAAGATAAAAATTAGCATTAGTAATTAATTGTAAATGTTCACTATTCATAAGATGTTATGCAGAACTTTATTCTTAAATGCAATAGAAAATCAACTGAAAATTTGTTATTTTCAGTGTGTCAGTTTAACAGTGTCTGCCAGTTTATAAACCCTTAAAGACTAAGATACCATATCCTCAGATCAAAATTATTTTGTACAGCTAGTATTTTTTCCATCACTACACTCAGTAGGCTAGAGCACCCCACCAGTTCCAGGAGGAACCAGCATGCAGGATACGTGGTTTCAAACCAAAGGATTACACTACCTTCCGTGCACTCCACTGCCTCATCCATTCTTCCTTGTTCCAGAGAAAACAAACGTGAATACATTGTAATTCATGATCTTAGGAAGGGCAGCCATCAAGCAAATAGAGACATAAATATCACAGAAATATGTTGGCAAACCAACATAAGCATCGCCACCTCCTATTAACAACATAACTACTATAGTAAGCTTAAGTAAACTTCCCAATTATGCATTTTATTATGGGGACGGTTGATTAATAATCATTCTTTCTTTCATGTCTGTGATGCTTGTTTTTTCAAAATGTTTTATTAAAAATCTTTTCCCACTAAATCAATAAGTAAAGCTTTAATACAGTTTGGCTATAATTGTTTAAAATAAAATATAATATTAAAAAATAACCAGAAATATCTAAATAAAATATTATTTTCTGGTTCTTTCTGCTTTTGGTATATGAACCTAGATTGTGAATTTAGTATGTATTCTCTCAAATTTTTATATAAACAGTATATAATTCCTGATACTAACGCAAAATTAAATAGAATGGGGTAAAAAATAGAATATCGTTTGCTTAACTGTTTCATTTTAAATGGCTTATATTATATTCCATTTGTCAGAACATGAGAAATACTGCTTACCTACGATTATTTCCACCTTCTTGCTATCCTGACTGCCTCGATCATTATATACGCGGCACCAATAGGTTCCTTGATGTTCCAAATCCACATAAGGCACCTATATCAGTATCAGAACACATACACATTTCTTCTTCAATTTTAATTTAAATTGGCTTGGAGAAAAAGTTATTTTGCACTTTACAAAAACTACGAAACAAAGTTTCAGAGGCTTTAGACATTCTTAAATTATTTCCATTCATTAGGTTAAATATTAGCAAGCAAACAACATAATGATTCCAGTAACAATGAGTTTGGTGCAATATTATTTGACATTTTAGTATAAACCCTTAGATGTGGTATTTAGTGCATTCTAGCACTTTTGCAAATATAAGAATCTATTAGAATCCACTAATATTAAATAACAAAGGACTTGAAACAAAAATTCTGAAAACATGAAAATATCCTCAAGAGTATGGATTTTAATATTTACCTTAATTTTCAATTATACTATTTATTTTAGATATTAACACAAAAATACCCCCCCACAATTAAAGAAAATATATAATCCCCCCAATAAAAAAAATACTCCCCAAATCCAACTTCCTACCATGTACAGCTTCTTGGTCTCATGCGTTAAGGGTGACTCATCTTTAAACCACTGGTAGTGAGGAATAGGGCTTCCAACAGCAATACACCGTAAGGCCAACGTGCTGCCTGGTACCAGCTTCTGGGACTTTGGTTCAACACAGATTTGCAACTTGGATTCAGAGATGCCATCCAAACTTCCTTAAATTAAAGAAAAATACCATTAAACATAAAATCTCTAGATTAAAAAAATCATTTTCCCCTTTAATTAAAAAAATGTGTTTTTAAGTTCACCCTTCAGTTTTCAACAATATGTGACAGCATTTCCCAAAGCGTTTCAGAAAACTGCAGCATTTCTAGAAATGTCAAGACATGTTCTCTGGATAAATTAAGAGCAGAAAATTCTGGGTTAAACAAAAGTTAAACAGCATTCCTCAGAGTTTTTAGCATATTAGTATACACTATATGTGTAAAGAGGGAAAGATAGTTCAAGTGGTTTCCAGATGTGTTTGGCCGCAGAATCTTTTTGGTGGAGGTAAACAACTTACTAACATTTTGAGTGATATTCATGTTCAACATACAAAGTTCTACATTCTGCTGTTTGATTTAACTTGCCTTATTAAAATAAGGAGTGCTGTTATTTGCACTGAATACACATGGATGGGTTATCACTAGCATTTCTTCCCAAGGCAGCTATCAGAAAGCATTACCAGTATTTATTGCGCATTCATTGGCTACTCTTTAAGTTCCTCTGCTTGTCAATGTCATGTAATACCAGGTCTCTGTCATGAAACTCAGTGTCTTACTTGTTGCAGGTGATCAATGATGTTTGATGAATAAATAAAGATTCCATTTATAAACATATTAAAGTTCATTACCTGCACAGCAATAGTCTTAGAAAGATTCAAATAACTCTCTTAATTGAACATGACTATTTTTAGAGATGGCTTACTTATTTAGGTATAGGAAAAGCTAAGTTGAGAGAGAAGAATGAAAGACAGACTAGTAACCAAAAGCTAAATTGAGGAAAAGCTAAATTGAGAGAGAAGAATGGAAGACAAACCAGTAACCAATTCTTTTTGTCTGGCAAAAACGACAAAGGATATGGCCCTGGCTGTGTGTGTGAATAAACAAAATAGTATCTGATAGCCACTCTTAAGAGTAGACTGTTTTTTTTCTTGATCAATTAAGTTATTGGACTAAAAAAGGTAAATGACAAAGCAAAAAAGTAGTCTGAGGAAATACTTTATTGCAGCAAAAGATACACTATATGCCCTTTCATGTCAACATAAACTCTAGAGTTTTACTCCAAAGCACATTTTTTTAGGAGTAATACAGTAGTAGTTTGTTAGAAAAATGTACAGTGTTGAAAGAATTGACAAATGAGCAAGACTATATTAGATTTTTTTCTTATCTAAAATCAGAGACTACAACATTCAAATTCATGAAAGGAGGAAATTTGAAGAGGTTAGCAGCAGGGTCAGACTGAGAAGGATTCTTTGTCATCCTAAGACTCGCACGTAGTACATAACTGTATGTCCATATATCCATAGAGAAAGAGAATCAAAGCACACGGGATAAAAATCTTAATAACCAGTGACCTTATACTGGGTAAAAGTACATAGGTGAGCTTCTGGTACTATTTTGATATTATGAAATTATTTGAAAGTAAACATTTAAAGCACTATAAAACAAAATAAAATAAAATAAGGCAATTTTATTCCCAATATTCAACTTAATCACTTACCCTGGAAACTTTCTGTTACTTCTGTGACATCACAAACATCCAGCTGTGACCACTGGCTGAATTCAAAGGTGAAATTATTATTAACTCGACAGACATAAAAGCCTGCATCTTTAAGATTCACTGTGTTAAAAGTAAGTTCGGATGCATTTCCATTTGGAATCTGTGAAAGAATCAATAAGGGACTATCAATGAGTGACTTGTCAAAACATGCCTTATAAAATGTGCTGTGAAAAATGAATGAGGTCTTTGGAGTTTTGAAAACTATATCTTGTTTCCAATTCTACAATATTTGTTACTTAAAAAACAAATAACATTTTGAATAATTTAGGACTGAAGAAATCCATAATCCTCTACAAATCCATTAACCAGAGTTAATAAGCTCTCTTCCATACATCTTTGCAAAACTTACTCACAGAAAAGTATCGGTTCTGTCATCTAAAACTGTTCAATTGTTGGTATTTAAAGAACTGACAATTGCAAATTTATGAGTTAAGTCGCCACCTAACATGACAAACACCACTGCAGCGCACAGTACATAGAAAGTCAGGCCTGGCTACTAACTTCAGTTCTGACCAAGTTACCCGTGTGTATATGAGCCAGTCATACTGGTATTCTTCTTTGCAGTCTGGGCGGAGAAGGGCTATGGAAAACATATCAGTGATGGGAAGAAATGGCTATCCAAGGGTTTCCCAAGCTTTGGCCACACATTAAGGTTTCACTTTCGCTGCTGTCATCAACCTATCAGTATCATCCAACTCACTGCCAAGGGGCTAAGTCACGTGCCATATTATATTATATTATTTCCCTTGCAAAGTACTTTAACAAGCTCAACTCTCTCTCCCCAAAACCCAACAAACTGAATTCAAGTCTGTCCCCTCTCAGGATGTGGGCCAGAAAGAGCATTCTGCTGAAGATGTGACAAGTGGGATGGTGGGCTGCACCGCTCCTTACCCCCCATGTTAATCTGCTAGGTTTACTATTAGACTATTAATGTAAACTTTCTCTCTCCTCAAACCTCCTGCAATCCTATTTCTCTCAGCCATGGACTTCAGATAAAAACTCTCCTCTACTTGTCACGTACGGTAATCACACACCTATCTATGTCTATTTATAAGTGCTCTCTTCCTTCCTGTTAAAATGGAAAAGGTGTCTTCTTAAGAAAGGCTACTTGGGCATAGGATCTGTGGGGACCCACTAACAACCTCAGAGTTAGTATGAAGATTAGTTCAAGCTGAAGACATTTTGGATTCAAGAGAGGCAAAAAGGTGGCTTCTCAGAGCTTCCCTTGTCTAACTAAAAGCAGAAACTTCTGGGAAATGAGGCTACCAAAAATTCCCTCTTCAGAGTCTTTTACTCCCAGAAAGAAGACCAAGAATAACCCTACCATAAATCCCCTCTCCAGGGGAGTTCTTTTTTTTTTTTTAAAGAGCAGTATTTAAATATATTTTTATTTATTTATTTATTTTTGACACAGAGAGAGAGAGATACAGAGACAGAGAGAGAACTGAACTGGGGGAGCTCCCAGTTCAGCATATGGCTCCGCACGAGCCGGGGCCAGGACTCGATCCTCAGTCCTGGGGCTGCAAAGTGAGCACTTAACCCACTGAGCCATCCTGGCTTCCCCCAGGGGAGTTTTAAGGTCATGAAGATGATGGAAAGACCACTCACACCTGCGTGAATAAATAATATTATACACTTTCTTATATCCCATTTATTCTTCTAGAAACCCCTTGTATTTCCTAAAGAAACCCACTGTTCTTCCCAATGAGGCCTTTTCTCCCTCCTACATTTCCCCTACTAAGTCAGGTATATAAGCCTCTAACTCTAACCATTCATGGAACTACTTCTTTTGTCAGTTACCATATGGATAAATTTTTTCTCTTGTTAATCTGAATTTTGTCAGTTAATTCACAGGCCTCCAGGGACTGAATATAAGAGGGTAGAGGGAAAGTTTTTTCCTCTCTGGCAGTCCCCTTCTCTTCAAACTTCTGTAATTTTCTCTCTCTGCTTTAGCAGTGATTTCTTTCTTTTCTTGTATCACTCTCAAAAACATACTCTAGTGCCTTGTATCTTAACCCCCTCACCCCAAATATAATTCTTTGGATCCACACTCCCTCTCAGTAGCACTTAAAATGCTCATCACCTCCTTCTTCATGAAATACTGTTACTTTTAGGCTTCATACCACCCTCTCCTGGTTTTCTTCCCATCTCTCTTGCAGATTATACTTACTCTCTTTACTTGTTCCTCCTCCTCTACACAAACTTTCAATGTTGGCTCCCCCGATATCCAAACAGACAAGCCGATTCGTTTAGATGTTTGACAGGTATTTCAATAACATGTCTAACACCAAATTCCTGATTTTCCTCCCCAAATCTATTCCTCTCCTAATCTTCAAACCTCAGCACATAACATGTCCCAAAAATCTAGGGGTTGGTCACCCTTCACCTCTCTTCTGTTCTCATGTTCCACATCCAATCTATAGGGTTTGGTTAACTCTATCTCTACTATAAACTGACATATACATGTTGATCTATACCTTTGCCAACCCCTGGCCTACACTATTACTATCTCTAGCCCAGCACAGCCATTAGATACCTGGTCTTCTTGTTTTTCTCTTGCTTCCTTCAGGCTGTAAGTCTGTGTTTTAAAAACACTGGTGTTACATCTACTCCCGAAGACCTTTAGTGGCTTCTCAATTTATATTACCCTGTTCATTTTCTTTCTTTTTTTTTCCTCTTTTTTTTAATTTTTATTGTTTTTGACAGAGAGAGAGAGAGAGAGAGAGAGAGAGATAGATAGATACAGAGACAGAGAGAGAACTGAACTGGGGCGCTCCCCAGTTCAGCACATGGTTCCGCATGGGCTGGGGCCAGGATTCGATACTGGGTCCCTGGCACTGCAAAGTGAGCGCTTAACCCAATGAACCATCCCAGCTTCCCTCATTTTCCTCATAGCCCTGAACTCGAAGAACTATTGTGATATGCTCACTGTCTCTCCCCCACGGGAGGTGGCAGGCCCGTTAGGCAGTGCTTCATCACCATGGCCTCAGAACATGGTTGGGCACCAAACCGGTGCTCAGCAAGTACTTGCTAAATGAGTTATCTCCTGAAATAGACCCACAAACATGAGTGGTGGGATGAAACTTGACTTGTTAGGGCTCTCAAGTCCGTTACAACTCTTCAAGTCTAAGATGTGCTCCTCCCTCCCCTACACTTCTGCCTTTCTCAAATCAGAACATAATTTACAAATGATATACTTAATGTAGTAAGCTTTATCCATTAGTTCTCCCTCAAAAGGCACTTATTAAAATGAAAGGCACTTTGCAATTGAGAAAATAAGGTAAAAATAACTTCAGTTACCATTTCTTGAAAGCCTAGGCACATAAAACATCCTGTCTGCTAACTTCTCACAACCTCCGACAATAGGCACTCACATCGCTAGTGATGACAGCCAGGGTTCCAACACAGGCCTACTAGCACCAAAGCTCACATGCAGCTTTTTACTACAGTTCCCAGCTGCTCTACCTTACCTGCGTGTGAGGAGTGGAAATAATAAACGGAATAAAATGACACATTTCTTCTAAGGCATAGGGGGATCCTATTCCAGGAAAGATTACCACCTTAGAATGACTCCTCAACTAAGTCATTTGCAAACTAGGTTTGCAAATGTAGACCTGCGGTTGAGTCTGGAAGGGAGCTTAGTTCTTTGACTAACAGGATGAAAACAATAAGGAGGATCGAGGTGTGATGAACTAGGAGGGAAGAGGGTGAGGGGAGATGGATGAGGGAGAACAGAAACGCCCACCAAGTGGGACACAACACGGGCCGGACCAGTGAGTACTCCCAGGGAGAGTGTGGCTCAAAGAACTTTTAAGAAAAGAGAACTCCAATATGTGATTGTGAATTACTTGTTGGGTGGTGCAGGGACAAGGTACTTCCACAAAAGGAATAAATGCCTGCCTCCCCCATCTGAGTTCTGCTTCAGAATTTCACTACAGCCTAAACCTTTTGATATAATACAATAATACGGAGTATTTAAAATGTTACATTGGCCTTCTACATTGCTTTGAATGGCTTTTAATGAAAGATTTTGGATGGAACATGATTTGTTGTAAAGAATTTTGTATAGATAATGTCCTGGTGACGTTTTTCTCTTGGTTACTATTGTTGCTCCAAGTAATCCCTATTTTTCACAATTTTTACAGTAGAGAAGTGGTTTTATTATTGCTCACAATGTTTTTAAAGACAATTTTGGAATTGTCTTACCAAAATAATGATTACTGAACATTTTAGTAATACCACAGCACTGTCTATCAGATCAAAATTCCTAAATCATATCAAGGCTAATAAAGTTAGTTAATTTTCTATCATTCTATCTTCTTATGACAGAGGAATGAAAAGATTTTAAAAAGTTACCTCTTTATTCATTTTGAACCACTGATACTGTACAAAGGGATGTCCAGTTGCCCGGCAGCACAGTTTCACAAACTGTCCAGTCAAGACTGCCTTTGACTCTGGGTTTACAGTGATCTTTATTCCTTTAAAGACAAAAGTTAAATAAATAAAGTCACAGAAAAGGGGTTTTCCTTGTTTATATTTCTGAAACCAAAAAACAAAAAAGAAAAAAAAGATGTATTTTGGAAATAACCTGCATATTCATCTTTGTTACAAATCACCCATTCACTTTCCTTCCCCGCCAGGTTATGAGTTTGTGAGCTCCAGGCTTTGTAAAACCAGGAGGAAAAAAATGCACTAGCAGTAGACTTTGATCGATTGTACTTCCCACAACTGGGGGAGAAAATTGTTTGTCATGTTTCTTCTGTTCTTAGAAATACTGTTTCCACATTCTAACGTGTCTGAAATCAGGATGCACCTTACAATGGATGTCTGCTTGGCAGCAGTCAGAATGTAGTTTTCAGTGCCAGCTCTTCAAATGCTTGCTCATAAAATGCTCATGTGGCTGGCACCTCACCTGAGTTACTGTACTGTTAGTAAGAGAAGTATTGAGCTGAATGCCACTGAAAATGTCTACAAAAGACACCTGAATTTCAATGCTATGATTTATCATTAAAATAAATTAATTTGTAAGCAGCAAGGCACAGAGAGAACAGCAGGGTATGAATTTCATACGCGTGTACAAACATTTGGCTATCAGCATGGAAACTTGGAAAACTTTTGACAGGAGATTCAAAGAAAACCCTGGAGCAAGCCCTGTGGCCCAGGATGGCTTTGAATGCAGCCCAAAATAAATGCGTAAACTTTCCTAAAACATTGAGACTCTTTTGCAGTCAATTTTTTTTTTTTTTTTTTTTTTTTCAGTTTGTCAGTTATCGTTAGTGTCAGTGTATTTGATGTGTGGCTCAAGACATTCTTCTTCCAGTGTGACCTATGGAAGCCAAAAGGTTCAACACCCCTGCTCTGGAGTCAATAGCGGAACACCTCACCTCTCCCTCTCTCCTGTCTCTCTCAACCACTCTTGCTGGGAAAGCCTGCTGCCGTGGGGATGCTCAGGCTGCCCTGCACAGAGGCCCAAATGCTAAACTTGGGGCTCCTGCCAACAGCCCCATGAATACACCAGCTGAGAAAAGCCTTCTCCAGATCCAGTCTAACCTTCACATGGCTGCAGCTCTGGCCCACAGCATGACTGCTATCTCATTAGGGGCCAAAAAGTGAGCCAAAATCACCCAGGTGAATAAGCCATGCTGGATTTCTATCCTCAGAAACCTTGTGAGAGCAGATAGCATATGGTTGTTTCAAGCTGGTAATTTGTTATGTAGCAACAGATAACTGACACAAAAGAAACCAAAGTTAGGAATTTTTACAGTTGACAAGGTTATAACATAAAACTAGGTTGGTCAGCTTTCCAAAGGAGGGAGTAAAGATCATTAAAACATATAAAGCTTAATTTCCCAAACTTACTTTTATTTTCTTTCCTCCTCTATCTTGAATATAATTTCATTTAACAGTGTCTTTTCCCTCCAATCCATGGGAACAAAACAATATTACGACTGAAGAGGAGTTAACTCTAAATACCGTAATAATCTTATCACAGGTACCAAACTTTCTAGGGAAAAAATAGGTGAGGTAAACTAGGCATGCGAAATACACTAAAGACACCAATAAATGTTTACTGGATACCTAAATATATTTAAGAGTTTAGAGAACCCCCAGAAAATCTTCACTAAACAGAGTCTCTCAAAAAAGAATTTAAAACTTTTGACAAGGGAGAGCTTTTATATTCATTAATTATGTTCAGGCCAAGTTAGCACAGGACAGACACGAGGTAACAGTTTCTGTGAATTCTGTAATACATGCCAGTAGGGAAGTACCTGGTGACATTGGAACACAGGATGAGTGCTCTTGCCTAAGCCGGCGAATTCACAACAATGTATTTTAATGCTCCTATTAAAGTTCCACCTGCCAGGAGACACTTCTGTCACAGCCTTGAGATACAAAGATTCTGATTTTCAAAGTTTAGGTAGGAAAGAGGAAAAGAAGTTGCAACAACAGGAGGGAACAAGTATAAATCTGAAAAATATTGGTGCTATGGCTAAACTGGCTTTAAAATGTGGATGTCTTACAGTCATTTCAAACCTAACTTGTTCCAAATCCCTCTTGAACAAAATCCTCCCTGCCCCACCATCCCGGAAACACACACACACAGGGCCTGCAGTCTGCCCCACCTCAGGTAAGATATCAGCTTCCAGCCCACGCCCCTGTGCCCAGTTACTCAGGACAAAATCTTAGCAGTCACCCCTACATCCTTTCTTGCTTCCACATTCTCCACACGCAATTTATCCACAAGTCCTGTCAGTTACGCTTTTCCATGTCTCACCATCTTCAATGTCACAATCTTAACCTAAGCCACCATCACTCCTGACTGGTAGTCACAGCCTACCAACTTATTTCCTTGTTTCCAACCAGCAGCCCAAATGTCTTTTTAAAACATAAATTAATCCAAATCACTTCTCTGATTAGGATCCTCTACTCACCTCCCATCATACTCAGAGTGAAATTCAAACTCCTTCCCACGGCTTACAAGGCCCTACCTGAACTGACTGCCATCTCTGACCTTGGACCCCACCATTCTCTTTGCTCATCATGCTCCGGCCACTGTGGACCTATTTCCTTTGGAAGATAAGCTATTTAACATCTTTCCTCTTACCAGTCCTTAGCTGGACTTTCCCTTCAGCCCCCCACTGCTTCCTGGCAGATTTCTTTTTTTCTCATCATCTAGGTTTCCAGCTTCTTTGGAAAATGTCTCTAAGGCAGCTTCCTCCACCCTGGTTCTCTATTACATTCACCCTGCTTCGTGGTCTCCTTGCACTAATCACCCGAAATTCCTGTTTTGTGTTGTCTGTCACACCTACTAAAACAGAAGCTCCATGAAAGCAATGACCTTGTTTGTCATCACCAGTTACCTGTCACCTAGAACAGTGCCTGGCACACGGTGGCACGAGTTTTCAACACATATCAAGACTAAATTACTTTTAATGTACATTCAAACTCAAAGTTTACACATCTGCTCTGTACCAACAATTTTAGTAGTCTAGTAAGCAAGAAAGCACACTTATTTATTACTTATTGCTTCAAAGACTGAGAATTGAAAGGAAAAATGTGATTTGGAAACCGCTCCTGGTGAGTTGTAAAGAAAAGAAGTCACAAAACCTCCCATGTTTTAACCACATATATTTCCTTCCTCCCACATAGCGTTGTGCGACAGGGAACCTTGGTCAAAGTTTAACCACCCTCATGCAGCACCCACTAGTCGGAAGGTGCTGAACAAAGGTAAGGAGAGAGGATGGCACGGTGCTATGGAGGGTGTGCCAAGGCATATAGTGAAAGTTGTGTTTTAAAGGGTAAATGCACAACTTCCTGGCAAACAAGCCTATTTTCAGATACCATCGGCAAAGAAGTCAAAGAAGTTACTTGATTTCCTGTAGGCTGAGGAGAATTTGACTAGGTATGATGGAACATGAGGAATTTGCTTTGAATACACACCTATGCAGATCACAGACACATGGTGTTAAACAATAAAACTAAAGATCCTGCTGGAATTACAAAACAGATAAAGCAGGGTGATTCTTGACTTGACCAAAGAATGCATCATAGGTTCCCTTTAAGTTATTCTCTCTCATGGTACACTTAACTATTGACGGAATTTACAAGCAGCTTTTTCAGGAACACATCTATTGTACACATTACAGTGCATCTATTTTCAGAGGTCATGAATCATAAAAGCAATTTTCCCGTCAGCCTCCATCTAAAATCTTCCTCAGTTATTTGTAAGTTATCGTTGAAAAGTGCCCCAGAATAAATGTCATTCCTCGTCCTCCAACAAACCAAAGTATGTCCATGTATGTCCCTCTTACAAGTCAATTTACATTAGCACTTACTGTGGCTAAACCTAGTCTGTTCAGATCCCTATTTCTCTATGTTGCCCAGTGACTCTGAGACATATTCTTTCAGACCCCACTTACCACTTCCTTCCTGTCTCTTTGCTTCTTCCTTTTCCTTATTCCCAACCACACCACCTTTGCCTCTTTTCACTTCTTGATATTTTCCTTTCAAAAATTTCTGTTGCTCATGAAACAAGAAAAGTCCTAAATACTAGATCTTATTTACAGATCTTATTTATAATTTAGCAAGAAGAAAAATACTGAGGTCCATGTGTCAAAGAAGTAACAGGTAATAATCCATAACTAGGTTTCCCAAACAATCCAGAAATTTCCTAACGTTATGAAAATGACATTGAGTTCAGGCCATGGTCAGCAGACCCAGGTTCTAATCTACCTTTGTCAATAATTGTGTCTCTGGTCAACTGATAACTTCTGGAAATCTCACTTTCCTCATAAATGTCTGCTCACATTTAAAATTTAAATGTTCGTGATAGTACTGTTCTGTTCCTTCAAAGAACTGTGAAGATACAATGTGAAGTAAAGGTATTTTGGATACTAAAGAATACTACTCAACAATCTTTGCTCTTGTCTTAGAGATAATAAAAGTAATACAAGATGAAACTGACATCAGAAACATAACAAATGAGTGTGCTACAAGAGATTAAAGAAAAAAAAGTGAAGTGATAGAAAATAAAAAAGGGGTGGTGGCAAGTGGAAAAAATACCACTGTAGAGACCTCACACTACTCTTCTACGGCCACCTGATATGTACAGAGACTGATGTACCTTTTATGTGAAGAATAAAATAAAATGTCAACATCACAAAACTGGAGTTGCGAAGAACCTTAGAATTCATCTAATGAAACCCATATATAAAATGTTAATTCTCTCTAAATTATCCCTCATTGTCAGGCCTCTATTTAACCAATACGAGGCTAGGGTATCACTTCTTTTGCAACCATTTTGTGATTTACATAACTCTAATTGATAGAGCCTATACATATGCACTCAAAATGTTTTCACTTTAAACAAAAGCAACAAATAAAAACATCTATGCTTATTTACATTGGCCAAGGATACAGATGCCAATATTGGTAGCTTTGGGAGTAGGGCTTTTGATCTTTTAATGAAAAAAAATAAAGGTCTAAAAATCATTATGGACTTTTGGTTCAAACAAATTTCAGTCCATTCATTTAACCCCCACCCCCTTCCAATTTTACAGAGATGAGGTACGCATTAGCAGCTAGTCATTCCGACCCCATACCTCTTGGTTATGAAGAGGCAGCGAGAAACATACGTCATGAATCTAAATAGCTCAAAACACAAAGGAAGCATTTATTTTTTTTATTTTTTAAATATTATTGTATTTTATTGTTAAATTTAATGGGGTGACATTGGTTGGTAACAATTAGATAGTTTCCTGACGTACAACTCCACATCACATCACCCATGCATCGCATTATGTGCCCAGCTCCCAGAATCAGGTCCCCCTCCAACCCCATATATCTGGTGCCCACTCCCCACTCCCCACACAACTCTCCCTCCCCCCTCCTCCCTCCTCTCCAGGTAAACACCAAACCACTGAGTGTGTCCATAATGCTGGTGCCCTCTCCCACCTCCCCTCCCTCTCTCCCTCCCCCCTCCTCCCCTTCCCTCAGGCAATCACCAAGTTATTGAGTGTGTCCACAGGAGTCTGTGTCTTTGTAACTTTCCATTTTATATTCCACCTATAAGTGAGGTCATATGTTTCCGGATTCTTTCAGTCTGACTTA
>PVKE010012276.1:0-38636 GCA_004027555.1 Craseonycteris thonglongyai
GTGACCGCTCTTGCTGACCGTGTCTCCTGCCCTCCCTGCTCCGTTATGCGTTTACGGAGCTCCCTTCACCCACACGTGGAATCCCTTGACTCAGGTCCACGTCTTTGTCTCCTGCGACGTCTGTTTAAGGTGACCAACCGTCCTCCTTTAGGGGGGACAGTCCTCCCTAGAAAAGTGTCCTCCTAGATGTCCTCCTTTTCGATATGTAATACTAAAGATTTATTATTTTTATTGTTTTTGACAGAGAGAGAGAGAGAGAGATACAGAGTCAGAGACAGAGAGAAGGGGGAGGGCCGAGAACAGTCTCCATAGTTGCACATCATTGGTTTTTCCACATAGTTTTATTCCACAGGTGGGCACGGGGCTGCACAGGGCAGGAACTGGGCCGGGGTCTCGCCCTGGTGAGAACTGAGCTGAGGGCACTCCCCAGTTCAGCACATGGGTCCGCACGGGCCGGGGCTGAGATTTGATCCTCGGTCCCCAGGGCTACAAAGTGAGCTCCTAGCCCACTGAACCATCCCGGCTTCCCCTCCATATGTAATACAAGATGTCCTCCTTATTGATATGTAAAAACTAATTTCTAAATCTCTGCATATTTAATAAAAATTTCCCATAATGATGAATAAACCGCTTGTTTAATTTTATGTAGGCAGTAATTTTGTTGTGACTACAGTCGGGGAGAGAAAATAATACTTCTCAAAAATGCAGCTGTTGCGATTTTCAATTGTGTTTGTTTATTATTTGTTCAAAATAAACTAGCAATATCCTTTGATGAATTAGTAGCCTTATTGACTTCTTACAATTCTTAGTGAACTGAAACACGACAGTAATTATTTCTTTCCTAGTGAATATTTGACATAACAACCTAGGTAAGCACAATTCAAGTTTTATTAATTAATTACCAATTTTATAATTTTCAAATATTCTCATTTTATTTACAAGTTTATTCAACTCTGTTGTCATAGAACTGTAAAATATTTTTATTTTAAAACTTAATGTTTATTCCTATTCACTTATGCTGTTAAGTTCCAGTTTTAATAATTAATTTTAAATTTCATTTAAGGATAGAAAAATCAAAAAAGAGGAAATGTTAGTTCAACAATAAATTGAAAAAGAAATTTCCGTTCATCGCATCAAAAAAAGATACTATTGTTTTCTGCAGTATTTGCCGCGGAGAATTTTGTATTGCAGTTGGAGGCAGAGCAGCTATAACAAAACACTTGTCCACCAACAAACATAAGCAATCATTAGATGCATCAGCTTCCAGTAGTAAAGTAACAAGTTTCTGTAAAACTTCAAATTATTCTGAAGATGCAAAGCAGCTAGCTGCAATGGAGGGAACATTTGCATTTCATACCGTAATTTGCAATCAAAGTGTTTGTAGTAGGGAGTGTACAACTAAATTATTGAAAAAATTCACAGTGCTAAATTTTCATGGGCCAGGACCTAATGCGAGGTCATTATTAAATCAGAATTTAAAAATTACTGTGACAAAATACTTACAGAAGACTTGGAAGCTGCAGCATTTGTAACAATTTTATCTGATGCTTCAAATCACAATGAAACTAAATTATATCCAATACTAGTAAGATATTTTAATGTAACCAACGGCATTCAAGTAAAAATTTTAAATTGAGAATCCACTGAAGGCGAAACAGCTGAAATTTTGTCGAACCATCTGTATAGAATAATAAGTGAAAACAATTTAAAATCTAAAGTTGTTGCACTAACAGCTGACAATGCAAACACCAATTTTGGAGGCCGAAGACGCAAAGGGGTGAATAATGTGTATGTAAAGTTACAAGCTTCACTCCACAAGAAAATATCAGGAATCGGTTGTAATGCACATATTTTATCAAATGCAATCAACACTGCATCTTGTGCCATGCCAACTGATGTAGAAGTAATAATAACTACAATTTATTTGTATTTTAGTCGTTTTACCATTCATGTGGCTAGTTTAAAACAATTGTGTGAAGAAGCTAATATTGAATACAAAAAACTTTTAGGATATTCAAAAGTGAGATGGCTTGCTCTTACACCTGCTCTAGAGCGTGTTCTATACTTATTTGAGCCTCTGCGTTCATATTTCTTGAGTTTAGACAAGTGTCCTAAAATCCTGGCATTGTTCTTCAATAAGGAAATATCTGAAATATTCATGCATTTAGTCCTATTTCAAGCATCTATGTTTCACAAAACAATTCAAAAGATTGAAGGTGAACAGATTTCAGTTACAGAAGTAAGTCTCATTTTAACTGAGTTTATCCTTCAAAATAAATCTAAGTTTGAAGAAATATTTCTTCCTTTAACTATAAAGAGAAAATTATCAGTTAGAAGAATCAAATCTGGGGATAACGGAAAAATTTGTCAAGGAAGCCCAGAATTTCTATCAAATATGCTTTGAATACATCGAACAGTGGTCTGAAGCAAACATTACAGGAAGTAGCAGTTTTCAATGGTGCTTTTTGAGTTCATCTCAGGTGTATTGGAAAGATATTGAATCTTGTGTTCAGCTTTTATCCACAGAACGACCAGACATTAAAATAGACGACAAATGTCTATTGGAAGAAATTAGAAAACTGAATATTTATTTAAATTCTGAGAAATCGGTCGAGTGGGAAAATGAACATGTTGAAGTTGATAAAAGATGGGTGGAAATATTCAACCATTTCAAAAAGGCACATATACCATATGAGAATTTACTTCTTCTCGTCCAATTTACACTGTGCTACCCTGGCTCTAACGCAGCCGTTGAAAGGGTATTTTCAATGGCTCGTGATTTTTGGACAACTGAAAAATCAAGACTGAATGTTGATACTCTAGCTGCAGCACTTGCTGTGAAATTGCTGTGATATTTCTAATATTTTGTTAGAAAATGACACATTCACAAAAAATTTTCATTCAATCGAAAAATATTCATATTCAAATAATAATCGTAATACACCTGCATTATCTATTTACTATATTATGATGCTTTCTGTTTAATTATTGTTGCAAAGAATAAAAATTTTTATTTGCAGTATTTGTTTCTTTAATTTATTTATGTCCTCCTTTTCATTGGAAAAAGTTGGTCACGTTACTTTCAGGCGTGTGGCCACACAGCATTCCTTCCCCGGGGGGGTCTTCAGGGAATGGGCTGGACCCCCCAGGGGTCCGGCATGATGATGACATGGCTGGGTGTGGACGCAGAGAACTAGACCAAGCGGCTCTCACAGGTCTGTCTGCCAGCCTGTCTTGTGGACTGTCCGAGTGCAGGGCCTACTGAGATCGGGTGACCTTGTGAATTCCCAGCCAGTGCCAGCTTGGGATGTATGTGTGTCCGGTGAGGGAGGCAGAGCCCGCCGGAACCAGGAACCAAGGGCTGGTTCTTGAGGCGGGTGAACTTCTCCCTCTCCAACCCAGATAAGTTTCGCGGCTGCTAGAGAAATTGAAACTGCCAAAGGCAGGAGTTGGGGTGGGGGGAGTGCTCTGTTATTTTCTCTGACTCTTACTTAAACATTGGCAACTATCCGGAGACTATAAATATGACTGGGACGCAGCCATCTCTGTCTTTGTAGTCTATGAAAATTAACTCAGTCCACAGGGGCTGCAATCATCGCCCCAAAACCCAAGTGTGGGTCTTCCTCCACACTGACAAAAATAACAGTTAATTAGGCTGCAACACCCAAAGGAAAGTGAACTTACTCCACCAATCGCAGGGCGGCATGCCAAGCATTGCCATGACAACCGGCATTTACAGCTTTTCAATTTTAATATATCAAAGGCGAGGGATAATTTCCCAGTGAGCAGACCGGAGGGTGGGTTCTTCCTCCCTCCTCACCCTTTCTGCCAGTCTTTTGCCAGTATGGGAGCGCTATTCCTGTGACAACAGGTTTGAAAGGATGAGAGGCTTTGTGAAAGCTTCAAACACCTGGCACAGTACCCCTGGAAGCCCTGTGTGCCTCCGGAGGCCCAGGGTAGATGGCACCTCACTGTTCTGAGTTTAGGCTGCAGGTGAAAAGAACTCAGGGCTGTGAACCTTCGCTTCCCCCTCAATTCCAGGCAAACTTCCTGCTTTCTGGAGCCAGACTAACTAACTAAATAACTAACTGCCTTCCTTCCTTCCTTCCTTCCTTTCTCCTTCCCTCCCTCCTTCCCTTTTTTCTTGTTTGGTTGACTGCTTACTCTGTATCAGGCACATAAGAGGCATCATCTCATGTATTCTTCATGACTACACTGAATGATAAATATTCTTCCTATTTTACAGATGAGGACGCTGAAAGTAAGAGAGATTGAATGCCCTGATGACACAGTACATCGCAGAGCCTGCGTTTAAACAAAGACCCCACAACCCTTGTACTTTGTCTCCTCAGTATTGAAGTGAACTCTATAAATAGACATAAATATATTTTTATCATCATTGCCCCCCTGTGGCCTTGTATTAGTCAGCTCTTGCTGCATAATAAAATCTCAATGGCATATGATAATTAGCTTCTATTTCACGTCAGGATAGGGTGGCTCTGATCCTCATGTGTTTATTTTGGGGCCCAGGCTGAAGGGTACGCAGTTAGCTAGACCCGGGAAGCTCTTCTCATGGTAATGTCAGGGTCATAGAGGGCATGCCCAACCACATAAGCACATTTCACATCCCTCCTGTGTCATATTTGCTCTTGTCCCATTGGCCAGTACAAGTCACATGGTTGAGCCCAAAGTCAAGAATAATATACCTTCCCTTTTGTAGGAGGAATTGTAAACTTCTATGTCAAAGGTGTAGATACAGAGAAGAATGGAGAACTAAGGCTAAAAGGTCATTCAGTACAGTTATCATCATCATCATCACCATCATCACTGTCATCACCATCACCATTATCACCATCACCATCATCACCATCACCATTATCATCATCACCATCACCATCACCATCACCATCACCATCACCACCATCATCACCATCATCACCATCACCATCATCATCACCATCATCATCACCATCATCACCACCATCATCACCACCATCACCATCATCACCATCACCACCATCATCATCACCACCATTACCATCATCACCATCACCACCATCACCATCACCATCATCACCATCATCATCATCACCATCATCATCACCATCATCATCACCATCATCACCATCATCATCACCATTATCACCACCACCTCCATGGACCAAGCCTCTCTTTACCTTGATCTATATTTACGTAATAAGTGGTTTCTTTCTCTTTTTTAATGTTAAGTTTCTTAAATGAATAATTTTTTTATTGGCATGTATTCTATGAAAAATTTATTTTTAAGTCAATTTATTTTTTACCATTCTCCCAATAAGTGATTACATCACAAAGCTCTTCAAGAGTGCTAGTCATCATTGGAGCAACTAGTCATTCAACTGGATAAAGATTTTCATTAAAAAAATTTGTTTTGAAAGAATCTCATATATCGGTTTATCTCAATTGTAAAAAGTTTTGTGGTGTCTATAGTTCCATATAATAAGTTTCTTAGGAATGACTGTAGTTTAATTCATGCATCTAAAAAACAAAAATTTTTCTGAGAAGGGGTTCATTGCCTTCCCCAGACAGCTGAAGGTTTACTTTGCATGGAAGTATTTAAGATTCCTTCATGTTCATCATGTTTGTCCACGGCACACGACCTCAACTAAATTCATAATCACAGACCTGCACATTTGTAGAGAGGCTACAGTGTATAAAGTCTCTCCTGTCTTTATATTTCATCTGCACAACCCTGGAGACCCGCCTGGTGACATACCCAGGACTGAACGTCAGGTTTCGAACAGCCATTCCTTTGATCAATGAGGCATTGACCAGAAATTGTGATCATTTCAGTACCCAAATCTAATCACTGAGGAGTGGTCATTTTCACTTGAAGAATAATCTGAAAATATAAGAAAGCAGATTCATTTTAAAAATAATATTTTTATGGTTAAAGTTATTGGGGTAACATTGATTAGTAAAAATTCCATAGGCTCCAGGTGTACAATTCTACACGACATGATCTATGTGTTGCATTGTGTGCTCACCACCCAGAGTCAGTTCTCCTTCTGTCACCATATATTTGGTCCCCCTTCCCCTCAGGTAACCACGAAATGATTGACTGTGTCCCTATGTTTTTGCTTCTTTGTTACATTCGGTTTTAGATTCCACTTAGGAGTGAAGTCACGGTTCTTGGTGTTTGCTGTCTGACTTATTTTGTTTAGCATGATGGTCTCAAGGTCCCTCCTTGCTGAAGGAAATAACTATTTACATTTTGCATATCTACATTTGTACTCCTCAAAAATGCTGAAAAACACCTTACTGGTTTAGAAACAAATCAGGAAGAAGGAAAATCGTGACCAGTGAAATCCACTGAAGATGCATGATCATTTCTCTTTTCATCAGCGGGGCGCCCGGGCTGAATGGAGCGAACGCTGCCCGTTACAGCACCTGTGTCACAAACGGATCAAGGTGGGAGGCACTGAAGCTGACCCATTATCCCTTTTGGTGGCAATGGAGCAGCTGCAGTGCTGAGAAAAAGTTCGCTGAAACATGCCCTTGCGATTGGTATGGGAGCGAATGACTGAACCTGGACTGTTGAAAGGACCAGTCTCAGCTGTGGAATAGCGCCCGTGCCTCACAGAGTCTGAGTCCTTGAATTTTCCTCTGTTCCCAGGTGGCTCTGCTGAGAGAGCTTGGGGCGGAGCTGCAGGAACCTTCTAGAACAGTAGCGGACGAGAAGGCCTTAGTTGGTGCAGCGACCCCCTGGCCACGGGACGATTATTTGTTCTTAATACGTTATGAAAAGTGCCCCCAAGGTAGGCTTTTGTGATGAATACTAAAGTTGTTCAGAAAACAAATGCTAAGACGCAATATGCAATTGCTTACCATGGAGACAATGGCTAATAGAATGCAGCGGGCCACCACCACAAACGCTTCCAACATGCTTCTGGGGGAGAAATTATTGCCGATGAGTTAAACTTGGAGGTGGGTGGGTCTTAGCTGCTTCAGCCCAAATGGCTTCTGTGTGGGTGTGGGGATGTGTGGGAAGGCACACGTCAGACACACACTGACATACGCACACACATGTGAGCTCACGGGGCCTACAGGAGTGGTCTGCGAGGTCTCCAGAAGGAAGCCAGGGTCAGAACATGCCGCCTTCCACTTTGGTGACCGGGGTTGGAACTCTTCTAGAGTTTTCTCTGACCTGCTGCACCAGGTGGCGTGAAGACACCCCTATGCAAGTGATCAGGCAGACATGCAAATGCACGCAAAAGGTGGATGCAGAGAGTGACGCAGTGACGTGCCCAGCATCATAGCAATAGCAGAGTGGGGACAGGGTTCCACATCTGTGTCTCCCCCTTCCTCCTCTGTCTCCCCACTCCCACCTTCGCTTCCCACCCCTCCTCCCTGGACCCCTTTCCTCCTCCACCTCTTCCCCTCTGCACCTCCTCTCTGCAGGCCCTTGCTTTTACTCTACTTCCTCATCGACTCCTGCTCCAGCTACTCCCTCCCTTCTATTTAAACCAGGGGCGTCCAACCTTTGGGCTTCCTGGGGCCACGCTGGAAGAAGAAGGATTGTCTTGGCCACACATGAAATACACTCACACTAACGATAGCTGATGAGCTAAAAAAAAAAAAAAAATTCAAAAACACAAATCTCATAATGTCTCAAAGCTTACAAATTTGAGCTGGGATACATTCAAAGCCATCCTGAGCCGCATGCAGCCTAGGGACCTCAGGTTGGACAAGCTTGATTTAAACTGAAAATGACTTACTAGGGTGATTTCCCCCCATTCTTCAATATTTCCTTTAAGACTGTTGTTTCATTGGTATTTCTGTGGTTCTCAACTCTGTCAGGCCCAATGTCCTCTATTTATAATTAATATCTCATGACAGCCTCTTGACTATCCTGAGATGAAATTCCCAGATCCCATAGCGCACTTACAGGCATAATTTCCCAAAAAATTAACCTAGTGTCCTCACTGTATGGTAAGGGGGACTGAAAGGAAAGTAATTTATATAAAACAATATGTATTTCAATGTGTAACTGTGTGGCCTTGAATACAGACAGCATGACGAAGAGTCACCGTGAATGGCATGCTTACAGAAGGCATGTTTTATTGAGCGTTCTAATACTTTGTGTGGCATTTTCACCAGTGATGGGGTTTTCTAAACTGTCAAAAAAAAAAAGGTTGTAAAGTCGTAAAGTTCTGAAAAAAACAGTGAGATTTACAGTTTAGTTCCAGACCTGGGAGTTCCAGCATACATGAAGACTGTGAAGAATGGCAGTCTTTGGGTTTCTAGGGAAGATAAAATTTATAAATATATTTTTCGTCCTTAGTGTCTCACTTCTATGGCCGTGACAACTACAAGCAACCCCCCACGTTTCCCAAATGCCTCCTGGGATATAGAATCCCTCACGCTGAGACCACAGGTGTATTTTAATTAAAAAATGAAAAGCAGGGGATGCCGGGACAACTCAGTGGTTGAGCATTTGCCTTTTGGTCGTGAGGTCTAGGGATCAATTCCCAGCCCCGGCCCGGGCAAACCCATATGCTGAACTGCATCGCAACTGGTAACCACCAGATGGCAGTGAAGGTTCTCACCTCCCAGGCAGGAGGCCCCCGGTTTGGTTCCCGCCCCACGCGGCCCACATCCACCTGTGTGGATGAAACCATGTCACAACTAATGATGGACAACTATGGAGACGGCTCTGGGCCCTTCCCTTTCTCTCTGTCTCTCTCTCAAACAATAAAAAATAAACCTTAAAAAAAAGAGACATAGACCCCACTGCTCAGCAAGGCCCTGACAACGTCAGGGAGGGCCCCCTCCCCCAGGCCTCCCATCCCCCATTGAGGCTAAGAGCAAGTGTGCATCATGACACTCGTCCTGTGTCTAGAAAATTGAAAGTGAACCAAAAATAATTTTTCTTATCATGTAACCTGACAGGTTCGGCACATCCTTCCGTCATATGCCTGTCTGTCCTCAGAGTCATTGCACAAATTCTCTCCACGGACCCATGTTGCTGCTAATAGGATGTGTCTCAGGCTAAGCGCTCAGCGGCCTCTTGTTGCCTGAAACCATAGTGGGTTCTGTTCTTTCCTCCAGGCTCCCAACCTTCATTGTGTTTCAGCTGATGAAAGAATTCTGACAGGTGACAGGGGAACACACAGCCCCTGGGAGGCACGGCAATGCTGTCACCTCAGGCTGGGCTGGTCAGGACCGGTTTGGATCAAAGCCAGGTGTTTCCTCAGGCGGCACTGACAGTTGGCCTTGCACAAGGGCTTGCACTTGGGGCCAAGCAGATAGTCCAGGACACTGGAACTTCCTAGCGGCCTGTGCCATGGGCACTGCTATCCTGTTGGCTTCGGAATGAAGGAATCTCCGCAAAGCCTGGCATTTCCAAAGGACAAAGCTTGGCTCACGTTGAACATGGAAGGGTCCCGAATGAAGGGAAGCACTCCGTGGAGTCCTGTGGTTTCAGCACCATCTGAAGGACTCATGCTTCACGCCAAGCCCTCCTCCTGGGCTGCACTGCATTTCGAGTTCCTTTCAACGGCTCCTGGGAGACCGTAGACATACGTTTCCTGTCCTTTTGAGCCCTGGGTCATTCTCTCTCCTTGGAAATACTTCCCCGTGACTCATTCCAAGCAACCGTGCAAGTGTTTACTAAAGGCAGCCCATGATTCCAAAACAAAAACCCTAGATCTGGGCCTAGTGGTGTGTGTGTGTGCATGTGTGTGTAACTGTCCTATTTCCTCTAGGATTTGATGTTACAAAGAAACCTGATGCACGTCCTGGAATCACATCAGCTGCCGTCTAATGTGTGCGTGAAACGGAGGCAAAAATAACATCTCCCTTTACCAGGCAGTGGGGAGATTCCATGAGAGCCAGGTGTAGGGTGCCCGGCCGGGAGCAATCCTTCAACAAAGCGTCACTCCTCGCTCTGAGCTCAGCCTGGGAACGGGGGCTTGTCCCTACTCAACCTGGGGCTTCATACCTCCCAGTCCCAAAATTGTTTCGGGCTAAACTTAGGGCTCCCCCCTTTCTCTCACACCCTGTCCCCTAAGCCCTTGCGATCTCTGCCTCAAGGACACGCTTGAGCGCACTCCTGTTTCCTCATCTTTACTACCCAGCACCTGTTCCAAGACTTTCATTTCCGTGATCTTGGTGGCTGCCATGACCTCCTCACCAGGACTTCTGGGTGACTCGTGGCCCTTGAGCACCCACTCTCTTCATGACAGCCCGCCAGGGATCATCTTTTAAAAATCTGATGGATGTCACCCCTTGGCTCCCTGCGCCATCACTTAGAATTAAATTTAAGAGGAAGCTGGGATGGCTCAACCAGTTGAGCCCTTGCTTTGTAGCATCGTGAACTGAGGATCGAGTCCCGGCCCCGGCCTGAGCGGACCCACATGCTGAACTGGGGTGTGCTTCCCAAGCGGGAGGCCCCCAGCCCGGTTCGCACACCCCCTCCCCTGGCTTGAAGGGGTGTGTCTCCCACGGGGGAGGCCCTCAGCACGGTTCCCGCCCTGCACGGCCCTGCTCACCTGTGTGGACTGAAACCCTGTTGAGAACTGATGACGTACAGCTATGGAGACAGCTCTGGGCCCTCCCCCTTCTCTCTGTCTCTGTCAAAAACAATAAAATAAATCTTAAAAAAAAAAAAAGAATTACATTTAAACGCCATTCCCAGGTCTTCATGGTTCCCCATGATTGGACCCCTTCCCATCTCTGCAGTTGCGGACTGTCTCTCCCTTCCATTCACCCTGGTCCTGCTGCGCTGACCTGTTCGCTCTCCTTCCTGGGAGATGAGCTCATTCCTCCTTCCAGACTTTCCACTTGCGCTCCCCCCATGCCTTATTTTCATTGTTCAGACCCGAGCAGAACTGTCACTGCCTCAGACAGGCCTTCCCCGGCCACCTGGTCTAATGTAGCTTCTCATTATAGGGTCACTTCTCAGGTGACCTTATAATGTACTGTCCAAGCTAATGTGTTGACCTGCAGGAGTGGAAGGAGGCAGGACAGTAGGTTTAGAGCGGGGTGGGCCTTCCCCCTTCGCGTGCCTGTCTGTCATCTCACTGTGCTTCACGGTCTTCAGAACCCTGCCGCTCACGGACAGTGTTTGTTCACATATTTATCACCTCTCTGCTCTGCTACCACATGCACTACAAGAGGATGGGCCCTCTGCCTCTCTGCGTTACTCTTGCTCCCTCATCCCCTTGAATAGTGTCAAAAAAGGGAATTCAACGGAGTAAAATTTTAACGACCTTACTGGCTTTGTTCAATGATTCATGCACCCGGCAGCTGCTAGAAAGGAGTTCTGAGGCGCTGTCCAAAATGAAGGCCTTTCATCGCCAGAAGGGAGTGGGAACAAGGAAGTTGCTGTACGGGGCAAAAACGGGGGTTGGCTCTGGCCAGGTCACGTCCCCTTAGACAGGGCGGGGCCTGTCCAACCTGAGGCTCAGGATGGCTCTGCATGCGGCCCAACACACATTTGTAAACTTTCTTAAAAGACGATGAAAACATTTGGGACCTTTTTAGCTCATCAGCTAACGTTAGCGTGAGTGTATGTTGTGTGTGGCCCGAGACAATTCTTGCTTCTTCCTTCATGAGGCCCAGGGGAGCCACAAGGTTGGACATCGCTGCGTTAGGGGGATGGCGCGGGTCTAACTAGCACTGATAAGGTGATTCCTGATGGACAGGTTTAAGGTTCCACTTCCTGGAGAGCTGAAACTCTACGGAGGTCTCGGTTTGGTGATGTGAGCATTAGCATAAGCGAGTCCATTTTGGGCCTGTTGTCTTGTTTTTCACCATACTGTTTAGCACATAGTAGGTGCTCTATAAATATGTGTAGAATCAAATAGGTTGAATGTAAGGCCCTGCAATTAAGGAGGGTTTGGTTAACTATGGGTTAGTTATCTGGACTACACTTCTTCTCATTTTTGTACCGTGAATCATACTCATGAAAATTGGCTTTCTGTATTGATCAGGAATCACTCATGTTCTTGTCTAAATCAGGAGATCCCAAAAGAAGCTGGCTTGGGGTACACAGGGTCACCCAGAAGTTGCTTTGCTTAGTCACTCTTGGTGGCTTCCTTGCTTCAATTCGGTTTGATAAGCACAGATCAGAAAATCATTCCACCTGAAGAGACAACATCACGGTTTGCAACATTTGGGAGCTATAAAAGGAAGGCACTCCCGGCTTATTGATTGGGAACTCTAGAACAGCCACTCTGGAAACAACACCCCGGGATCACTGAATTCATTAGCACGGAGTGTGCAAAATCCAGTTATTGTGGAGTGGGGATTGGATTGCATGCAAATTAATAGTGAAGTCCTTTGGAAGTGGCAGGGAGTCAGGACCCTCCCCTGACCCTTTGGTTTCTTCACAGCCCATTCCCCAGGAGAGGGGATTTGGTGGGGGCCCAACAGAAATCCCCTTATCTCATAGCAGCACAGACCGTAAGCCTGTGGAGCTGGCACTTGGACTCTTTGCATTTCTATAAAGGAAAGGCCTGGTATTCTGTAGCTGTATGTGGGTGCCCAGGGCTTCTAATGGGCCTCTCATTGTATAGTCTCCTAGCAACCAATTGAAGTTTGTAAGCTGAAACAAAGAGACTCATGTCCATGGCTCCTTGAGCACAGTCCCTTGAGTCTGGCTCGCCTCTAGAGAGCGAGCCTGGGAATGCACTCAGCCATCCCTGTTCAATCATGGCTTCACCTGGGAAGCCGAAGGAACTGGGAGGTGGGGGATCAGGAAGGGGCTGGTTGCATTCCGTCTTTAGGAAAGGCTGCAGAGAAGCTAACCTGTGCTCAGTCCTTTGAAAACGAGATAACACTGCTTGATAGTCAGGTGTTCTTGAGCATCAGTAGGAATCTGGGCTCTGTCACTTACCGGCTGTTCCTCCCTCTTCTGTTTCCAGTCTCTGAAGCTAAGTTTGGGCCACGACCCATATTCGATGAACAAATCCTAGACTCCTTGACGACATGGCCAATGTCAGCATCCACTGACACAGGACTACAAAGAGTCCAGGTTGGAAAATAAAAGTTGGCCAGAAGGATTGTACTTCACTGGACCCAACCCTGGAATGTGTGTTCTTAGTTCTGAGCAAGTCTTGGTCTTGGACTTCTGAGTTCACGTTCAGGGACTTGCAACCTACCTGCCCTTCTTCCCCCACCACCCCCCGAGCCAATTAAATCAGGAGTCACTCATGACAGAAGGAGACTGAGGCTGGAGATGCTGAAATAATCCCCCAGCTGATGGAGGAGACCCTAAGGTTTTACAAGCAAATAAATAGCATGATTTAAGGAGCGGAGCCAGAACACTCAGATGCCACCTGGCAGCTGGTGATTGTGTTAAATGACAATCATTGGTGGAGAAAGGATTTTGAGGTTATTGTTACCATAGCTGACTCCAGCGCTCTCTCAGGCGAGAACTCAGGTTATTACAGAACTTGGAACACGAGGCCCTGAGGGACCGGTCTGCAAAGAGGCAGCAGATGACAGGAGATCATGGCGTCTTGGGTGGGTGGGTGGGTCCTGGAGACTGTGCAAGACGGGTGGCCCCTGAGAGATTCTGGGACTTTCGAAAACCTATGTGTCTAATATTAAATTCTAAGCCATTTGACATATTCTTATGCAATCCCTCACCGGAAAGCTGTGGTAAAATCTCTGTCCAGGTATTTGGGGTGCTTATGGGTGGGGTGATACAAGACACAAAGGAGAAAAAGAAGCCCTTGCAGAATAGAGGAGGGATCTGTAAAATGAAGCAATTCAGTGGAAGTGGGACCCAGGGTTGTAGCTGAACTTGTCTCCTTAAAACTCCCCAGAGATATCGGGGGCAGGACTGTGCTTCCTTCCTGTGGTGCAGGGCATGTGAGAAAACCTCCCTCCACCCTCAAAAGTCAAGGCCACCACACCTTGTCACCAACTGAGGCTTATGGAAGACATCAGGTCTCAGAGAAAGATCGTAGACACCAGACTACATAGAATGCCCCTGAAGAAATGATGGAGGTAGCAGCAGTCTGGCTCATTCATTCATGCACTCATTCATTAAGTACTAGCATACCATTTTCTGTGTCCGACCCTTGAATGTTTGCAGAAAACACAGAAAATATTCCTGCCCTCAAGGAGCGTTTAGCTCTGAGCTACGAAGGCAGGAGCTGCTGACATCTATTGAGCTCCATTACATATGCACACAGTGACCTACGCATTTCACACACACTGTCTTTCTAGAATTCTCCCGACAGCTTTATGAGTCAGTAACTATTATTCCCAACATACAGGCAGGTAAGCTGAGGTCCAGAGAGGTTAGGGAACTTGACTCGGCTGATCAGCAATGAAATATTAGATTGCCTGCCTCGGGAGATGGAGGGAGGCCCTTCTTTCTGGTCAGAGGCACTGAAAATTTGGGAGTAAGGGGCGGGGTTCAGCCTTGATAGTGTGATTGGCAAAGCACCCCCTTTATTTGTTGCGAGCCCCGCTGACCTGCTGTGATACCCACAGGCCCATGAGCTCTTGGGGACTTTGCTCAGCAACTCCGCTGTTAGAAGCCTCACTCACCAGCTCACCACGGACAAGTTTGCCAGCTGTGGATTCTGGGGGGCTGCTGAGCAGTGAGAAGTTTGGGCTGTGGGAGTCACTGGGGGCCCCAGGATGATGCTACAGAAACTGGGGGGACACGTTTCTCTCTGTAGGTCCACAGGTTCTGCTTTGGGCTGCACGTTAGAATCCTCCACCACAATTAGCAGGGGGTAGTTACTCACCTGGGCCTTTTCAATCAGTCCTGTGTCCAGGTGACAAGGACAGGAGGAGAAATCCATCGTGTTGGTCCATAAGCAGAAACACTCCACAACTAATCAAGGCAGGGCGCACTCCTCTGCCGCATCTGTATGTATTTATTTAAGGTGATTTGCTCTGGGCAGGCCCAGCACCCTCGTCCTTAGTGGGACAGCTCGGAGTGGGGCAGAGGCGACGTGGGCACTTGAGGAGCAAAAACAAATCATTCCGGCATCTGAGAAGCCACCTGAGCCCAAAGCTGGCTGTGGCAAGTGGATGGACATCTGTCGATTTTTCCTGTTCAACCCCATCCATCCCTTTGGGGAAATGTTCCCCTTCCACTCCGATCATGTGACTGGGATGAGGCTGCCAATCACAGTTTCTTAGCCAATCCTCTGGCCATGGGGGGTGGGTATATGAGCCAGACTCAGCCATTTAGAGCACCCTGTTGTCAGGCCCTGGTGCTGGGTCCAGGGTGGGCATGCGACTCAAGCTCGCTTATTGGAACTAACAATGATGTTTCTGTGTATGGAGTTTGAAGGGCAAGAAGCAGGGACTTCTGGGACCTGCTTTTGCTATCACGCGGCGTCCACGGTCTGTCGGGAAGAATAGAATCAAACGAGGACCA
This sequence comes from Craseonycteris thonglongyai, assembly GCA_004027555.1. Classification (NCBI taxonomy): domain Eukaryota; kingdom Metazoa; phylum Chordata; class Mammalia; order Chiroptera; family Craseonycteridae; genus Craseonycteris; species Craseonycteris thonglongyai. The sequence continues at coordinate 15,392 of PVKE010012276.1, forward strand.
GCAGAAACGGAGAAGAAAGAGACCACCAGGACACAAACTCCAGTTCCAGTTCCTGAGAGTCCTAGGGCCGCCCCTGTTCTTGCACGTTCTTAATTCTTTTCTCTTCTGCAATCTCATGGTCCAATCGATCCCCTTCTGATGCTACTTTTTTTTTAAGACTTATTTTTATTGTTTTTGACAGAGACAGAGAGAGAGAGACAGAGACAGAGACAGAGAGAAGGGGGAGGGCCCAGAATAGTCTCCATAGTTGCCCATCATCGGTTTTTCCACATAGTTTCATTCCACAGGTGGGCGGGGCTGCACAGGGCAGGAACTGGGCTGGGGTCTCACCCCGGTGAGAACTGAACTGGGGGCACTCCCCAGCTCAGCATATGGGTCCACACGGGCTGGGGCCGGGATTCGATCCTCAGTCCCCGGCGCTGCAAAGTGAGCGCTTAACCCACTGAGCCATCCCCGCTTCCCCTCAATGCTACTTCTTTGAGCAGGGTTACAACTAGTTACCAGTGGAAGAACCCTGGTTAAAGTAGCCAAGACATGAACATCACACATCGTGCTTCGAGAACATTTTCTGCCAAAGCCCTGGCACCTTCTCTGATCTGTACCAGGTGCTGGGGTGGGACTTAGGCGATGCACTTATGTGTGTGAACTTGGAGGAGACCTCCGTGGCCAGGGAGCCCCTTTTCCCATTTGACAGATGAAAAATCTGAGACCCATCATAGGAAAGAGGCGGGCCTGTGATCAATACCTGATCAACGGCAGAACCCACTCTACGGAGGGCCTGGGTCCCCTGGTTCCCACCGGGGGTGGGGGCAGCGGGCAGAGTCCTGGCAGGGCGCACCAACCAACGGCATATGAACACACAGGGTCAGGAGTCGCCAGAACTTGGCCTCAGGTCCTCCAGGCCTTCTTTTCTCCCCAACTCGAAGTGTCCGCCCTTCTGTTTTGCTGAGACCAGGTAGGAGCGAATTGATCTGGGTTTGGTCTCACCCTCCGAGGCTGGGCCTCGAACTCAATGTCCAGCACCCTGTCAGCAAAGCCTGAAGTCAACCCCACCAGAGGCCTGGCTGCTCCCCCCAGCGTTTTGGTTTCAAAGCGTGGTGGTTTACACATCCTGGAACCACCAAAGGGGTTGTCTGGGGCTGGGAGGTGGCGGGGGAGGGGGCGACCCTGATAAGAGAGCATTTCCTAACCCTCCCAGCCCCCCGGTTTCAAAGTGTCTTACACAGAGTCCAGCAGATGTAGCACCCCTTGTTATGAGCTGCTCATCTCTACCGAATCTTTTATTAAAAAGTCGTAAGCATGTGATTCTGTAACATAACAACAGACGACTTAAAAAGGGCATTACTTTTGCCGGACCCTGTATCTTGGAGTTCAGTGCAGTTTTGTTTGAAAATGAGTTCCCCGTAAAACAAAGACACACACAAAAGAAAACCCCCAAAGCATTCACCCGGTGACCTGAAGCCAACCTGTACTATTCTCTGAACAAAAGGTGACATGTCACATAAATCAGCGGGGAAGAGATTCCAACCCACCTTTTCATGAAAAGGACCCAGGAGAAACATGATGATTGAAGGAGGAAAAAAATCACTGTTTACAGTGACCCATGTTTGGCCCAATACGATTGATCTAACACTGGCTGTGAAGATAGCCGCTGGGACAAACGATCTTAGGCCCACATGTCAATTAAGTAATCCATGCGTATCACTTGTTCATTCACTAAACCGAGTGCCCACACCCTGGGCTCATTTATGTTAAGTGCTGTAAATACCTTAATTTTATGCGATCCTCCCTCCCACAGAAACTGGAAATTTGTCCTTCCCTGGCAAGCAGAACGTTTTACTGAGGACTCATCAGAGGGATGTTGGGATTGGCTATAAAGTCAGACGGAGAAAAAGTTTGGCCAATGAATCTGGGGCCTGTCCATCTTTCCAAATAGAGTCACTTACCTTCCCTGCCCTGTTTAGTTATAGCTGTGACGTCGCATCTGGGTCCCAAGGCCACTCTTGGCCTTTAGGGATCTGAAGGTGAATTAGAGGCACTTCTGCGACCCCGCCACCTGGGTCCTTTCCATCCTCAGCCATGGCCTTCGTGAGCCACATACAAACCTTGTTAGGAGGCCAACTTAAGGCTGCACTCAAGGAAACACGTCATTGGCCAGAAGTTGGTCACATGGTCACACCCAAGTGCAAGGAAGTCTGGGAAATGTAGTCCAGCCATGTGGCGAGGAGGAAAGGATAATTTAAGGTGACCAGATTTGAACATTGGGAAAGCGGGACACCATTGACCGGGGGGGGGAGGGGGTTCTTGATTAAAAATTGGGTCTATCTCCCGCCGTTCCCTAGCTTGTCGTGCATTCTTTCCAAAAATCGGGACTTTTTTAAAATGCCGCGGGATGCAGGACAAATTGTTAAAAATCGGGACTGTCCCACCAAAAGTGGGACGTCTGGTTACCCTATAATAGGTTTGACACACAACCAGCCAGACATAGAAATTTGTTTGCCACTTTAGATGGCTGTCTCTCCTCGCCAGCCCCTACTTAACAAAGGGTTTAAAACTACATGCTTCTGCCTCAACCAGGGGCCTCGTGCATTCATCCAGCAGAGGATGACCGCAGGCTCGATTAGGGAGTGTGTCCACACAGCCACGTTTTCCCCAGGAGAGGCGTAGGTCATGCCTGTGGTCTCAGCATCCCTCCTACTCTGTGTTCCCCTCATTCTCAAAAGCATCTCAGCTTGGATGACTCGTCATATAGTCACCCTACTCCTCGGGGAAGGAAGAGAACGCAAGATCGTGTGAAGGCGTATGATACTGATGAAAAGAAGCCACAGAACCAGGATTCCATAAAGACGGTCTATTTTTTTAATTTTAAAATTCTGCATCTGAAAACACAGTATGACAGAAAGCATCTATATACACCTGCAGTGTTTTTGGTACGGTACGGTATTTATTACATCCACTGCTTTCTGCAAAAAAAAAAATCTGCTTTGTCAGACAGAAACCAACTCCCCCCCAAACAAACAAACAGAATACAGCTAAGGCACAATTTCGTTGTTTTTCTGCTAAAGGAAAAGACAGAAAAGGTGCAAAAATGGTCGGGTAGTGCAATTGGTTTTTGTTTTTTATTTGTTTGAGAATCACATTCTACCGTGAAGAAAAACATTCGGATGATTGAGACTTTTGATCACTGGTCAATTTCGGATAGTTCAATATCTCTCAAAATACTCCTTTAAATAAATAGCAAAATATCTACATCTTTCAGTGTGTGCCGTTTGAATTCTCGTTCTCTCTCTGTTTTTAAAACTTTATTTACAGATTCTCTTTTTTTTTAAAAAAAAATCAATACATTACAAAATATTTCTGTACAGTTTTATGCATATTATGATCTATAACAAAATAGTTATTTTTAGAAACGATATCACCACATGTCTTTGAAGAAGAAGAAAAAAAACACAAATGAAGGGGATGGTAATAACTTATGGTGAGGCCTCTAAAAAGTACCCAAACAAATGCTATCGGCAACACAATCATATTTCAAAAAAAAGAAAGAAAAGGCGAAAGGACTACAAAGACGATTGCGCTCAGTTCTAGCGAGTTCCCCACGAAGACCCTGGGTGGTCTTTGGCCTCAGCCAACCCTGGCGCCACGGAACGGGCAGGAAAGGGCTTTGAAAGTGGGGGAGTTGGGTCCCTTGGACAACATGAGCCATCCGCGGGGAATATGTAATGCTATCACTTTCCAGGCAGGAAGGATGAGGAGATAAGTTGAGGGGCTCTCTGGACTTACCCTCAACTGAAAGACAAGGTCTTTGGGGGGTGGGGGTGGGGAGGGAGGTAGCTCTCTGCAGGTAATGAATCCAGCCCACGTCAGCAGCCACATGCGTGCTCTGAGCGCTGCAGGGGCTGCCGGAGGTTTGGACGCGCACCCCAGCCTGCGTGTCACCCCCAGGAAACACTGAAGAAGACTTTGCTCTTCAGGCAATTTCTAAGCATCCGCGACCTACAGCGTGGCCGCCCCCCACGCTTAGGAGGTGGCCGCGAAAGCATCCAGACGCTCTCGCTTCTGGGACGTGGGTGGAAAGGAGAGGGAGAGGGTGGTGGGCGTTCCAAAAATAATTTTAAGGCCACATTTCAAAAAAGGAGAAACCTAAGGCTATTTGGGAGGTGGGGGTGGGCGGTGGAGGATGGAGGGGGGAGAAGCCAGTGGGAGGAATGTGAGGAAAAGAGACCAGCCAGGAATGGAGGTGGTTGGAGCCACACCCTGCGTTCCCGAGGCCGCTGGAGAATTCCCAGCCTGGCGGGTGGGGACAGGGGAGCCACGTTCTCCCTGCACGGGGTTTGGCAAGGGACAGAACCAACAACGACAGGTGGCCCAAGAAAGCCCTCCTCCATTGTCAGAGGGGTTTGCAGACTGTCTCATTTGCAAGGTTCAACTAAAAAATAACCCTTCTGAGAGAGAGGGAGGGGGAGACAGAGACAGAGACACGCAGGGACAGAGAGAAAGGATTTGCATAGATTGTGCATTCGGCTCAAGTGGGTTCGGCCACCCTGCACTTCCCTCCCAGTAAACTCAGCTGACACGCAGTGAGGTAGCGCCCGTGGAAGACCCGTGGGCGAAGGAGGGGAACGGAGGCAGAAGCACTGAGGACAGCCCTGGAGCAAGCCCAGCTCCAGCTTCCTGGCCTTCCCCAAAGCTCCCGGACACACGGCGGGATGGCCGCTAAGACTGGAGAGCGGACAGGGAGCTGGGCGGTCCCCACACCGGGTCCCTTGGTCCTGGGGGGCCTGTCTGGCTGCCTATGATGGAATTCCGGAAGGTGCAGCCTGGACAGATGTGGAACCATGTTAGGTCTAAGGGGCAGCGGCTGGGGTCCCCAAAGTCTTCAGCACAAACTGTCTTGGGACCCGAGGAGCTGAACCAGCCTGTCCCCCGTGCGACCGTCTCTTTGGGACGGAATGACTAGTCACTGTTTCCTGTTGCTGTCACAGTTCAACATGGGTGGTTATTTTTTCCCTTTTCTTAGTGCTGGCTTTTCCCTCTTCCAGGGGCGATGCCCGAACCCCTGTGACACCCCCTCTCCAGAGAGTGAGGCTGAGCTGTGCGGGTTCTCTTAACAAACAAACAAACAAACAAACAAACAAACAATCAAAACAACAGCCAAGATGTACGAACCAGATTTCCTACAAGAGCCTGGGTTTCTGGCTTCCCTTCCTCAGTCAGGACTCAGCCCCCGGGTCTGCATTTCCTAAGCTGCAGCTGCTCTTGCTGGATGCGCCATAGTCCCCACCACTCCCTACTGTCTCCCACCAACTGCTTCTGTGCTAGTGTCCTGGTCCCCACAGGAACTGGCTCCCACCCCTCTCCCAGCAGCGGCTTCTTGGCAAAAAGACCAAGGTTGAAGCCAGTTCCCCCTATGTACCGGGGAGCTGGAGATGCAGGAGGGAGCAAGGACCGCACCATACGGGCATGTGTCCAGAGTAGCTGGGACGCCATATGATGCTGGGTGCATGGCTGGGGCAGGGGGACGTGTGGAGGGGAGGGGTGCTGGCCTCCTGGGCCCCAAGTCCACCTGCAGGTCACAGGCTGGCTGCAAAATCGTACAGAGTGCCACAGCCTGCTGGATGCTTCCTGCTCCCCGAAAACTGAGCCCCAGGCCCGCCTCGAGGCCTGCCTGCAGTCCCGGGACTTGGCTAGTGACCCGGCTCCCTGTCACTAGGCCTCCGCAGACTGCAACGGGGTTTCTGTCTCGTGTTTGCAGAACCCTCAGGTAGCCGGCGCCCAAGGCTACCTGACCGGTGGCTTCTAACACACGAATCAGCCTCCGGCAGATTAAAAAAACGAGTTCAGTGAGTTTCCCTGGGACGAATCCCCATGTCTCACGTCCTCCTGGGCTTTGCTTGCAACTCTCTCTCTCTTTTTTATTTCTTTTAAAAACCAAATGGAACATCTGCAAAATTATTCTCTGTCCAAAAAAACGAAAAAAACAAAGGACTTTAAAGAACAGACACTCCTGGTGGGCGGCTCAGGGTCCCCGAATTCACTGCGGTGAGTGGGGCAGGGAGGGGGTGGGGACCGTCCCCGGAGTCAGCCAGCTCTGCCCCTTTGCCGCTTGCTCCACCGTGGATGTCTGTGGGTGTAGGGAGGCCCGTCTGGGGGGCTGCAGGCCCACACTGTGCCGGGGACGTACCAGGGCCTCAAATTCACTGCCAGGACAAGGAGTCCTAGTGGCCTGGTGGAGAAGCGGAACGGAGGTTCCCTGGGCCGCTCTGGCCAGAGGCAGAGGCCGGGGCTAGGAAGCAGCGTCCTCTTAGAGACCAGATGGGCTTCCTGAGGGGGCCCCGGGGGTCCCTGGGTTCTCCCGCCGGGTCTGACCACCTGCCCTCGTCCTACCATGCCCCTTTCTCCCTCCCGAGCTCTGAGGGAGCCTGGTTGCCTCTGCCCGGTTGGCATGTCCCGGTTTCCCTCGATGAGCCGGGCGCAGGGAGGCCAGCACGCGAGGAGGCAGGAACCGCACGCTCCCTCCACGGATGGCTGGCTTGCCCTGGGCCGGGGGCGGGGAGCGGGCATGGCTCAGGAGTGCCAACACCCCCACAGCCGGAGGGCTAGATGAGGCTAAGGGGAGGCACATCGGGGCGCCATGGTTCCCAACGGCACCCCACTTTCAGCCAGGGGATGATGCTGGGAGAGTCCTCCGCCTGGTGTCCAACACCCCTGCTTCCTCTGAGAACACGGGGAGTGGAGGGGAGAGAAAAAAAGAGAGAGAGAGAGAGAGAGGGAGGCATGGGATGGGGAGGGGCCTTTTGTGGACAAAGGCAGCTTCCGTTCGTAAGATAACAGAGTGGACACGCTGCAAAAGCAGCTCCTAGAGATTAGTCATCGACTAAAACATCGTAACTAATAAATCCTCCGTGGCCCACAGCACGGCCGGCCTTGCGGGGTGGGGGCGACAGGTCCAAGGACACCTTTGGCCCTGGCTCTGGGGATACAGACACCAAGGCCTGCTCTCCTGCGAAGGACAGTTTGCAACCGGGGTGGGACTTGTCCACGGGAAGCCTGTCCTTGGGGGATCGGAGGCAGAGGGGGGCCTCTGGGAGGGGCTCTCCAACGAGCCGGGGGGCAACACGGGGCCACCTTCAGGCTTCTGGCCACTCAAGTCGCTTGAAGACCACGAGAATTTGGGGTTTAGACGACCAGGTACTCAGGCTTCCCACGGTCACGCTTCACGTCGGGTGGGCCCGTGGGCACCTCACGCAAGGAAGGGCCTGAGTCAAAAAGCCGGGCGGGGAACGCTTTTGTCCTGGAGGTGAGCAGTCGGGCCCCTGCGGTTGGGTCATCCCAACAGCACCGAGCCTGTGATGTTCAAAGGCTCGGAGGGCCCGAGGCTCCGCCCGGAAGGGCTTCGGCCGCTTTCTAGCTTAGAACACGGCCCCTAAGAGTTTCCTGGCCCACAAGGTCGTGGTCTTGACCTCCTGGCCCATGAAGGGGTGGGAGACTGAATACTCAGCCGCGTCGGCCCTTTCGGGCCTGGAGGGTGGGTGGCTTAGGACCCTCACGCTTACAGCGGCCCTTGGCTACACCCAAGAGGCTTTCCTGCTCCTGTACCTACTAAGAAGGGCGGGTGGGAGGCCCGGCGCCCCCTGAGCTGCCTGCCTCTCTGGGGAGGGGCCCCTTAGCGGGACCTTCGGGGACCCGTCATTTCAGGGCTGGTGTGAGGGTTTTCCGGACGGGCTGGAGGGCAAGTCCACTGTCCGGGCAGTGCTTTGCAAGCGGGGCCTGGCTGAGCCCTTGGGTTCTGAAGAGGTACCTAGGAGATGCCCTGGGCCGCGGGGCCACCCCCGCCCCAGCTTCTGCCACAACAGCCAGGATTTCACCCGCGACTCGATCTTCCGCCCGTGACTGTGCTGAGGGAACAAAGTTCTGCTGCTCCAAAGAAAAGTTTGAGAAGCCCTCGATGGGGACGGGGTCGGAGCGCTGGAGGGGGAAGACCAGGACCCTGTAAGGACTGGAGGATCCACCAGAAGAGGTAAGACCGCGGGGGCCAAGGCTGACCCATCCCGCCCCAGGCGCAAGCTTGCCAAGCGCAGGTCATCGGCCTGCAAACCTTCCTGCTCCATCATGCCACAGCCAGGAGGGCCCCGCCCACAACAGGCACCCCCCGGGCATGAGAGGCCGGGGTGCCGCGCCCCGTCCCCACCAGGGGGTGAGCTGGCCGCTTCCCCGCGGAGCCCCGCCGTGGCGCCCAGTGCGCAGCGCTACCTGAGCCGGCCGTCGGGTTTGACCGCCCCCAGCTCGGACTTGGGGTCGGGGCTGAAGGAGCTCCAGGCCGTCTGGCTGCAGGTCTGCATGACGGGGCAGGCGGTGGGGCCCGCCGCACAGATGTCCACGGCGGTCCACATGCCGCCCACGAGCGAGTCCAGCCAGCGCTCCAGCGCGGGGCCGGCGGAGGCCGCGTGGCGCCGGGCCTGCTCCACCTGCGCGGGGCTGATGGGCAGGCTGAGGACCGGGTTCAGGCTCTGGAAGCTCTGCTCCATGTACGCGCTGCGGGCCGGCCCGCCGTGCAGCTTCAGCGCCTCCCCTGAAAGCAAAGAGCCTTGTTAGAGCCGGGCCCCCCGCGGGGTGCCTGGCTGCACGACACCCCTGCATGCACCCCTGCATCCTGAGCGAGGGCTTGTCCAGCCCCCTCGTACGGATGAAGACACCCAGCCCAGGACGACGTTCCGCCTCTAACGTGATGAGCCCATTCAGGCCAGTTTCTGAGCCGCACCCTGCTTGGCTCATTGGGCACATATGTCTGGAGCGCCTTCTATACTCCAGACGGTCATTCTTTCAGTCCATGCATGTCTGTACGCACCTACGTGAGGCAAGGCGGTTATTCAACACCAATTTACCAACCCTCTCCCACCTGCCAGGCGTCCATTCATTTATTCACTTGATAACGATGTATGAGGTGCCAGGCTCTAGTCTAGGAGGTGGAGTGAACCACAGAGAGGATTACAATCCGATGGCAATAAAGAAATAAGTGAATAAATAAGGTCTTTCGATCAGTGTTAAGTGTCGTCGTGAAGGAAGTGAACGGGGCACTGAGTCAGAGCAGGGGTCAGTACACTATGACCTTGGGCTACATCCGGCCCCTGACTTGTTGGAAATAAAGTTTTATTGGAACACGGCTATGCCCGCTTGGGCATATACTGTCTGCAGCTGCTTGTGCGCCACCACAGAGCTGAGTAGTTGAAACAGAGGCCGTAAGTGGCCTGCAAAGCCGGGAGCATTTACGATCTGGCCCCTTGCAGCAGAGCTTGCTGATCCCTGGTCGGCGGAACAAGGGTGTTTACTTTAGATGAGGTGAGCAGGGGCTTGTCGAGGAGGCGACATCTGTGCTGAGAGCTGATTCATGTGAAGAAAGAAGCCACGTGCAGCCCTGGAGGAGAGCCTTCCAGGCAGAGGGGACAGTGAGTGCAAAGCCCACGAACCCCCTGTCCCCACATCACGGAGGGCGTGAGAGGCGGAGCCGGGCTTTGAACCCGGGTCTGTTGATCTCAGAGCCTGGTGAGGAAGTCCTGCTCATGGCTGCTGAGTCCCCACCGTGAGCCACAGATTGCTGCTTTGGTCCAAGGCGTGCGGCATGAACAGGCGGACCCCGGCCAGCTGACCTGAACTGCGTGATGCTCGGACCAGAGTGGGGGGTGGCGGGGGTCCCACCGGTTCTCCCAACAGCACCGGCACGTGACTGCAGGCAGGCTGCCTGGGTCTGAATCCCCACGTCCCACGTCCCAGTGCGTGACTTCTGCCTTCCGTGCCTGGTGCCTCAGTCTCCCCATCAATACAATGGGCGCAGTAATAATACCGCCTGGTAGCTTCGGTTGTGACGACGACTTGTGTTGGCTCAACATAAAGTGCATCTAGTAAGCGCTTGGACAGGTTTAGCTAGGATGATGATTGTTGGCGTTACTCGTACACACTCCACATACACACACAGGCCTAACGACAGGGCGGGTGTCACCATCCTCCTTTCCCAGGTGGAAAAGCAGAGGCAGCTAAGCTGAGGGGCCGATCTGGGGTCACATGTCAGACCGGCCAACTCCACAGCCGGGGCTGGGCCTCACGACACTGGCTCATCCACCAGCCGGAAGCTGAGGCGGTAGTCTTGGTTTGGGTTTTGGTTGGTTCTCATATGGGAGCCAGTCCTTCCATCGCCATCGGTAAAACGGGGACGCTGACGCTCGCCCGTTTGGACTTCCTGGGCTGGCAGGAGGCTCAGACAGAAGTTCATGCGCCTTGTCAGCAGTCAGGGGGCTCACAAACGAGAGGAACAGTGACCGCGTCCCGAGGGCTTACAGGTGGGGGAGCGGAAAGGGCTGTGGTCCGGGCAGAAAGAAAAGAGCCAGACGCTTCTGTTTAGACCGGGGCTGTCCAACCTCTGGCCTTCCCCAGGCCGCACTGGGTGAAGAATTGTCTTGGGCCTCATATAAAATTGTCACCCTAACGAGCACTGATGAGCTAAAAAAAAAAAAAAAAAAAAAAAAAGCCGCCAAAAACTCTCATCATTTTTTAAGGAAGTTCATGAATTTGTGTCGGGCCGCCTTCAAAGCCGCCCTGAGCTGCGTGGGGCGGCCCACGGGGCCACAGATTGGACAAGCTTGGTTAGCCGTTCCCACTCGTGGTGGATTTTATGGCCAAACACAAGAATCCGTAGTTTTAAGAACCCCGGCAATGCCTCCAGGGCTGTTAGGAGATCAGCGTGTGCTGTGGCTGAGCGAGCATTGTCCCTGGACACCGCTTCCTCTTGGCCTGACAGCGGCTGTCCCCCTCTGTGACGCCCGGGACCCAGCTAGCCGGCGGGTTATTTTCGAGTCCTTGGGGTCCTGAGCAGGGACAGCAGGAAGGAGAGAGACCGCACATACGTGTACACCCGCCCTTCTAAGCACAGTGGGAGACAAGCTGAATCAAAACACGCCTCGACTCAACGCCCATGTCCTGCTAGGACCCAGCAGAGCGCTGCGGCGACAGAGCGCCGGGCCCCCGCCCACCTGTCCGGGATGCCGGGCCCACCTGCCAGGGGCCCTTCACCTGGTCTCTTGGGTGGAGGTCTCAGTTCTTGGTGCCCCCACCCAGCAGACGGGGAGCAGGGGAGACCCCCCCACTGGCACACAAAGCGACCAGAGCAGCTCACGCACGTGGGAACACTGGGAACCGCGTGGGGTGGCGGACGCACGAGACCCTTCTGAAAAATGAGCTTCGCGTGGGACGCGCTCTTCACCGCATCAGCTCGCGTCGCGGGCCGCGGTGATGAAGTTCCCTCAACTCCACCTCGTCTGATGTCTGCAGATGATCAGGGATGCGTCCATAGCAAAATCACGGATCACTTAGCAAAAGGCCCCGCTCCTACCTACCTGTCCCCTGTCACAGGGATGCTGTTAACAGATACAGTGACCGACAGTGGGGGTGGGGGGTGAGGGGCTCCCAGTGGGGGTGCAGTGAACCCTGGCTCACGCTGGGCACGGGTGGGAAGAGCCTCACTAGCCTCAGAAACTCTGGGGAAAAAACGAACAGACTGGAAAATGCAGGGCCTAGTGCAGGCCCCGGGACTACTCCTGCGTCAGCCCAGCAGGTGCCTCTGACCCACAGAAGCCGTCCTTCCTTCCGTGCCTGTCCTCCACGTGTTTGGAAACCATGAGGGACGTCCAGGACATGAACCCCATCAGGGACACTCTGGGGCTCCACCTCTCCTGGTGTCCCTCGCGACATGGCACCCAGCTCAGAACAACGTGTAGCTGCCACTGTTTCTGGCTTCTGGGTTTGTTGTTGGTTAGATGGACATGAATAACGTCAACTGTCAGGAGACCCGGAAATCCCGCTTCTAGGACGTCTGTTTTCTGGCTGCACCTGCATAGGCACGTATGGCTTTAGGTTCGAGAATCTCCCTCGCAGTTTCATCTTTGACATCTCCAATGACAGAAGCTATGTGTCCACCCAGGGGGACAGACAGACAGTGGGCCCTTAACCCGGCGGAAGACTGCCCCTGGTGGCTTCATTCACGCTGACTTGGAAAGGGAACTAAGCAAGTGTCACTACAAAACGCATCTTCCCATCTTGACAAAACAACAAGGTGTCTGGGCTTTCTCTTGTGTGTTTATGTTTATGCTTTCAACGCATTAAGAACCATCTAGAAGGATGCACACCAAACTCTTGGCATGGGATTCAGTGGGGGAGGAAGACGTTTCCAGTGATAAAAGGAGAGGAGGAACAGAAAAATAAAAGTAACTCCTGGATGAAAAAAGGAAAAAAAGAAAAAAAAAAGGCAGCCGTGTTAGGGGTCCAACATCGCTCTCACTGCCTCCAGGTCCCAGCGGAAACCAGAATGTTGTGCTAATCATTCTTTTCATTTTTTTACCACCCGCTTTCTACCGAGAAGCAAATCTCGAACTAATACATTCTATGGCCGGCTTACCCTGATTTTGAGCTTTAAATACATGCACCATCATTACGGTTTCTGAGCTCCCCTCGCCCCGTCACCGATGCCCACGGCCCCATGGACCTCAGCTGTCCGCATGGACCACACCCTGGTTACCCATCGCGTGGAGGACACCTGGATTGTTTGCGGTCTGCTGCCCCTTGGCCACGCAAGTCTCTAAACCTAGGGGTGGCATTTCGGTGCAGTAGGGTGTGTGCGTGTTCAACGGGACTCGGAAACGCTAAGCTGTCCTCCAGGCTTGTCCCACATTTCCGGGCCCCCAGCGCCAGGCTGGTCTCTATTCTCCAGCCGGCCCCCCCACACTGTGCTGTCCGCTGTGCAGTGCGGCGGGGGGCGGCGGGGTGGCTCTGTTTTGCATTTCTCTCGTTATTCCTGAGGCTGAGCATCTTTTTATGGGTGTGGGCCACGTAGGTGCTTTGCGTTTGTCTTTTTCTTGGGGTTGTCCATCTTTTGCTTTGAAAGGCCAGATCGCACATATTTTTGGCTTTGTGGGCCATGTAAGTCTTGTCACAACCACTCCACGCTACCATGGTAGCCCCAACCACAGTCCATATGTAAACGAGTGGGAGTGAGTGTTCCAATAACACTTCACTGACAAACACAGGGACTGGGCCGGGTTGGACTGGGGGCTTGTAAAGGGTGTCCCAAGATTCACACAAGATTTGAATTTTGCGTCATTTGTGCGGTAAAGTGTTGCCAACAAATAAAAAAAGGCAGCGTGACAGCTGACAGTTTGGGGTTATTAAAAATAAAGTGCTACACACAAAAAAAAAACAACGCGTTTTCATTGTTTAGCAATGAAAATTTATAATTTTTAATGATAAACCTGTGTTTTCTATCAAAATTACTTCTTGCGTGAATTTTGGGACACCCTTTAGTTTGCTCTGATTTATGGTATTTTTGAATTTGAGTGCTTGTTATATATTCTGAAGAGGAGACTATTTTTTTTTTAAACACGTGTAGTCAGTGTTCTCCACCAGGGTGTGGCAAGTCCTGTTATCTTAGGGTATTGCATTTTTGAGGAGCAGAATCTCCTGTTTTAATGGTTGTTCTTTATAACAGTGAACATGAGTTGCTAAAACTCCGTCTCTGTCTTGGCTTGTTTCCTATCTTGTCTGAGATATGATCAGGGCCTTCGAGGAGTTCAATGGGGCGCATCTGGTAAATAGACAGAGGGCATCAGCTTGGTGCGCAGGGACAGAAACAGTACTGGGAGCTGAAGGCAGGGTTCTCCGGATGCCCGCGTGCCGCCTGCCCTGGCGAAGCACCCACGGGGCCCCGGGTGGACCGCTGCCCCCGCGCACACGGGGGCCACTCACCTGCTTTGATGGGCTGCTTGTTGGAGAAGGTCAGAGGTGTGACGAGGAATTTGCTCTCCGCCACCGGCACCCAGTGGTGGAGGATTTTCACGGTCCAGACCCCGGGCCTCAGCGGCAAGTTCAGAGGGGGCTTGTAGTGGGTGAACTCGGCCGTGGACTCGATCAGGATGTCGTAGGTGGCCGCGATGACGTTGACGGGGTCCACCCAGATGATGGTCACGGTCACGTTGGGGCCCTTGCCCCACTTCTGCATGCCGACTGGCTCGTCCATGGGCCCCAGGAGGCCCCCGAAGTTCCGGAACAGGCGCTCCTTGGCGTCCCAGTCCGTGCCGACCTGAAATGGGACAGGGCGTCTTGAGGCCACTGGGCCTGGGTCCCAGAAAGGCCCCAGATCCTGCGGCCCGCGCTTCACGTGCCCATTTGACAGATGAGGAAACTGAGGCCCCGATTGAGTTGCTCGCTCAAAGTCGGGCAGAGCAGTTCGGAGAAAAATCTGGGATTTGAATCCAGGCTGGAGGACCACAAGGCCTGTGGTCTGTTCACTAAACCTTTGGGCCGCCTGCACCTGGTGTATGGAGTGTGCTTTGGGAAAAGAATGGGCGCCGAATGAGCGAACGCATGAACGAGGACTGCTTGCAGGCCACTGTGGAGAACACATTCATACACGCCGCCACTCAACAGGCACAGCGGGCTTCCGCTTTGCTCCCTGGTCACACGCCTCTGTGTAGAGTGACACCTCTGAACAAGAGTGGGGCTCGGGTTTGGAGCTGCCCTGTCACAAGCTGGGAAAAGGAGGGTCCTCCCGCCTCACCTGTCACCTTCAGGGGTTCACATGGCTTTCCTAGGAAGAGATAGGTCAGGCCTCCCTAACGCATTCTGGGCGTGACCCTAGCGACGGGGGAGGGTTGTATGATCCATCTTTCGTGTGTGTGTGTGTCACTTTGACCCACCAGGAACCCCCTCCTTCCATTTTTGTCACCTGCTATTTATTCTCCACCCAGTAGCTGGAAAGACCTCGTGAAATGTCCTCGCACGGCTTGGATCCCAGGGGCTGGGCCCCCCATCTCTGCTGAGTGAATGGCTTTGACCAGACATGAATGAACTACGTGGATCCCTGACATGGAGTTCTGTTGCCATTTCAAATCACATCAAATTAGGGCCACTTCTGCTCCCCTGGGAGATTTACGTTAATGTTCCTGAAGCCATAGCACACCGGCCAGTTGGGTGCAGAGGATGAACATGTGACGAGGCGGTCTTTCCTGGCCAGCGCTTGCAGGGTGTGGGAGCGTGTTTGCAGGTCGGGGCGCTCGTGCGGGCATGGACATTTACACCCCGAGAACATTCCACACATATTGTGCAGCCAGGAGCTGCTTTCCGTTCGTGTCATTCCTGTCACGAGTCACTACGCCCGTTCTTTACCCGGGACACACCGCTGCAGAGTGAACATGTATCGAGAGCTCACACGTGGCTGCGTCACTTCAACACTCCCAGCTCCATGGGGGGAGACTCTGTCTCTGTCCCCATTTTACAGATGGGGAAACTGAGGCTCAGAGCAGCTAAGGAACTTGCTATGGCCAGTGAGGGGCAGAGGGGGACCCAGAAAGTCCATATCCCTTCACTACCAACTGTCCGACTGGTCATATCGAAGAGCATGTTCAAGTTAAACTTAACACACTGCTTCCTAGCTTCAAACCACCAAAGGCCTCCCACGGCACTTAAAGGACCACCCCAATGTCTCTCCAGGGGCTGCAAGACCCCTCATGGTCTGTCCCCTGTCCCCTGGGTGACCTTTATGCTACCATGCTCCCTCCAGGTCCCTGTGCTCTGGTCCCCCCAGCCTGCTGCTACTTGAGTGTGCCAAGCTTGTGCCTGGAGCCCCATTTGCACATTCTCCGAGAAGACCCAAGAATACTTCCAACCTCTCGCAGGTCTCAGCTCCACAGTGACCTCGTTTGAAAAGCCTCCCCCTAAGGAACCATCCCCTCCAAAGCAGCCCCCATCGGCCTCTTCAGTCCTCAGCAACCACCCGGATGAACTTCGATTTCCTTTCTAAGACTTGTCACTAGCAGCAATGTGTCTCTTCATTTACTTGCTCACTCATGGGCTGGCTGCCCCGCGACAGAGCAATTCCATGGCAGCCAGCGTCTGGTCTGTGAGGGTCACCACTGTCCTGCACATACTGCAGGTGACTGCCGGCCTGCTTCAGGAAGGACATTCCTTCCCCCAGTCACTAGCCCGGGCTCCCAGGGGACAGAGACATCTGCTGTGGGGTCCACCTGCCATGAGCCGGGCATGGCCGGCCCACGGCTCTGGGCCCACGCCCAGGCGAGGGGGGTGCTCCGCACCTCCACAATGTGGCCCTTCCTTCTTGTCCGATTTTACATTTGCCTCAAAATGAAGGCTTTCGAGAACACGTTCGGAATACAAGTTTCGGGGCCCCCTGCGTCCCACGTGGTAACCCTGACATCGAGGGTACCAGGGCGGCGGTGGGAACCCTGGCAAATCGCTAGCCACCAAGTGGCCAGCCTCGTTTGTCACTGTCAAAGTGCCCAGTCACCCAAAGGCTGGCTGATAAACAAAGCCAGCCCAGCCACCGCGCATCCATCTTGTTAATAGGACATTAATGTCTTCAATTGGCCGCTTGGGCCCCCGGCACCGACTCCAACTAGGGCAGCGGCTAATTGCCCCCCGCGCCCCGCTGGTAATTTATGGATGGGCCCCACGGCAGCTCACCACCCAGCCAATCCATTTGCAGCCTTCATTGAAAAGGGTGGCTTCGCAAGAAACTCGTCCTACCCCGCATTAGGAAACAGGTTTGCTCTTGGCCTATGACGAACAGGTTTAGGAAGAGCCAGTGGCTAGGATGAAAAACCCAAAAGAAAGAGCGTTTCTACGGTAAGAAATGGACCGAGGCTCCGGCTGGCTGGGTCTGCCTGCATGGACCGCTCCCTGTCCCTCTCTGCCCGTCCTGTTTAGCAAGTCAGTGCCAGGAGTTGGGGCTGGAGAACCTTCTCCAGACACAGAGTGGGTTTCTCCGTGGGGCTGAGACCCCTTGTGCGCCTCCATCCCCAACTACAGGTGTCAGATCATGGAACCCAACCAGCCAGGGGGCTGCGAAAGGCCACACAGTGTGACGTATCTGGCCCCTTACCTCGGAAAACTGAAGCCTCCCGAAGTCGCTGGGCGGGCTCGCGACCTTGAAGACTTTCTTGGGCATCACCCAGGTCTCCAGCGTCTCAAGTTTGCTCACAGCCAGGTTGGTAGCATGATGCTTGATCAGGAAGCCCTGGAAGCGGTCGGCGAGGAAGTAGAGGTGGACAGAAGCTGGGTGGCCCATGGGGTAGTACCTGGAAAACACGCAGTCTCATGGGGGCTCAAGGTCAGGGCCGGAGGCGTGCAGACCCACATGGGGGTGGGGGCACCTCGCCCGCCCCGCTGACCCTGCTCCTCAAACAGACCCGCGTTTCTGAGAGCTGCCCCCGTGTACCTGCTGGCTCAGTACATATTTACAATAACTTTCTGGCTGATTAGAAATGGAAAGTGTGCCGACTGTCTGGGATCACAATAAAGCAAATAGAAATCCCTCTTCTCCACACTTCTTTCCACACACGGCGTCCGTTCACAGGTATTTATTGACCCTGTGGGGCTAGGTGGAGGGAAGGGACAGCAGCAAGCAAACAAGGTCATATTCATGTATTTCCTTTCAGCCTTATTTTCCATGCATACATTTGCATAAATCGAACGGAGCGGGGATCATAATATACCTACTGGTTATTTCCTGCTTTGGCTTTTCTCCCTGATTATTATCATGCGTCGTTGAAAAGTCTCCAAAAACATGATTTTTTTTTTTGAGCGTGTGCATGTTCCTTATTCACCGTTAAGTGGTGCCATATTTTACAGAGCAAGTTCCCTGTCACCAGCTGTTTAACTGGTTTCTAATTTTTTGGCCATTCTAAACAATGCTGCACTAAGCATCCGTGAGCAAAAATGGTTTTTGGAATCTATCTACCTACCTACCTACCTACCTCCATCCATCCATCTCTATCTACCATCTATCTATCTATCCATCCATCCATATCTATTATCTGTCTTCTTTATCCAGCTTCATTTTATTTCCCTCTGCTCCAACCTTCTAGCCACATGGGTCCTATTTGGGATTCTACATGGACATTATTTTGGATTCTTGAACACGTTACGCTCATTTCTGCCTCAGGGCCTTTGCACAGATGGGCTCACTGCGGGGAAGGCCCTTCCCCTTTTGAGACCGCATGACTGGCTCTGTCTTCGCATTTTGTTTAAATGGTGCCACTTCAGAGGGATCTTCTTTGACCGCCGACTTTTAAGTCGCCCACTCATCGCTATCACATGCTTTACCTTCGGCCTCAGCACAGCATTTGTCACGAGGGACGTTTTGTTCTTAGTCGCGTGGGTTTGGATTCGGTGTGTCTTCGCACTAGAATGGCAAGGCCTGGAGCTCAGAGGCCTGCTCTGCCTGTGTCCTGGCTGAGTGTCCAGTGCCTAACACAGAGCCTGACACAGTAGATGTTCAATCAACACTGTTGCTCCAGTGCAAATTCTAGAATTTTCTCTCGAACCCTTTGCTTCTAAGGTACATCTAGGATACGTGGAACCCGGGATGAAATGCGAAGCTTTCCGGTACCGGTCTTGACCGCATATGGCACTTAATTAAAACTGAGAAGGGACTTAGTTCTAACTCGAGGCCAGGCCATACACAAGGTGGAATGTAACAGGAGTATGTACTGGATGCCGCAGGCGCCACGATCGGGCCCAAGAGTGGTGTTTTTGCTTTTTTCTTATTTAAATATGGTGGACACTGAAAACAACTAGGGACGCATACAAATCTAGATTTCTGATTTATTTGGAAAAGTGGCTGGCAAGTCCAAGCCTACATTTCAGGAGGGCAAGAATGTGCTGGGTCCAGCAGGGACCGACACCCGCCACTGGCCCGGCCCCAGACGGCCCCGGAACTTGAGAACCTGGAATAAAATACTGACACCCTTCTCTCCGGAGCACCGGCGACTTGCCTGTCCTCTCAATCTGCCATTGCGACCCTTTGTGCAAGGAACATGTATTATTTTATAACGAGGAAAAAAATCAATCAGCATTAGAGTCATGGAAGGTTACATCCTACCGGCTGGACAGTCGCCCTTTGCACGGAGACTCCCGAAATAAGAGTTCTCACGCGCTGTTCGCCCGGGTACCCCGGGACTAGGAATGCACGCCCCTGTGCCTCCTGGGAGACGGGTCCTGATCTAATTGCGGGCTCACGTTCATAAATACATCGGCTTTGCCCACAGCCAGGCGCTGTGCTTCTATTACGATAAAAAATGAGCGAGACGTCTAAGTCAGGACTCCAGGCCCGAGGCTCCTGATGGCTCGTTGAATCCCAAAACAAGTCCTGGGAGAAACTTTCAACAACCCCAAATAAATTGGGGGTGTCCTTTGGAATTTCCTACACAGTCATTTATCTTATCCGTCCTACGAAGCCTAGGATTATGACTATTCTCAAATGCGGTTCAGCTCCCAAGAAATCCCCTCCACTGCCTTTCCCCAAACCAAGCAACCTCTTTTTCATCCCGAGTGGCTCTTTTGTTCTCTAGCAACGTGCGTTGCAGATATTTACGTGTCTGCAAGGAGATGTTGGTGTCCTGTGACTTTCCCCACGTGGCCTTGTAGCATCACCCCTTTCCGGAGCTGGTCCACAGCTTCCGTGACACTAACGATCCTTTTAACGCCGCTCGTATTCCACCGAGTAGAAACTCCAGAATCTGCTTATTCCAGACCTCTTCCTGTTGCCATAGTCAGCCACAGACCATCGTGCGTAATGTTCTGATGACTGTCTTTACAGAAAACCTCATTTACTTCCTCCTCTCTTCTGATTATCTTCTTAGGATGGATTTCCAAAAGTGCCTCTAACCACTCCCCTTCTCTTTGTTGTTCTCCTTTCTCCCCCTACCTCCCTTCTAAAGCCAAAAGCAAAAAGAAAAACGATTAACATCAGTCTCTGTCCACCGAGCCCTCTGCTGCGTGGCCCTCCTTGTCCATCGCTCTCTCTTTGGAGGGGCTGTTTTGTTTTGTTCCCGCAAATTCTGAAAACATGGGCGGGAGTCGTGGCTGGGGCCTGAGTTTCCGTGGGGCTGCGACAGGTTTTCAGGACCTCCTCGTAGTCTCCGCCTTGTTTCTCCCTCCCGCCTGTTCTGACTTAGTGTGACCGGAGCCCAGTGTGGGTCAGGCCCGCGCTGACTCTGTGGTGGACCCGGGGCAAGTCGGGAGCCTCTCTGACCCTCAGTGTCCCCACTCGGGAACGCTAAGCCTCACAGCCTAAGCTGTTGGGACGTATCCAGGAAACCATCCCCCGCCCAAACGATCTTTAGGCGTTAGGGACTGTGATCGGACACGGGGTGGATGGAGCTGCAGCCTCCAGGAGAGGGGGTCCCCTGCCCTGCCCCCCTCCCGCGCCCTGGCTCACCGGCAGCTGTTCTCCCGGTCCGTGTGCAGCGACGTCTCGGCTCGTCGGAGGCCCAGGCGGACGAAGGAGTGGTACAAGGTGAGCGCCACGTCGCTCAGGCTGTGGATCCCGTCGGGCTCGTCGTAGACATTCTCCCAGTAGGAGCGGAGGCCCGGGGTGCCCGCAGGGTAGTTCCCGTACAGGTAGTGGTCCAGCTGCCCGATGACCTCCTGGTTGACCACGGCCTCGAACTTGCGGGCAAAGAAGGTGGGGCGCGCTGTCTGCTGCGCTCGGGATAGAAAGACCAGCTTCAGCCAGGGGGCGGGGGTGGGGGGCCAGGGCCAGCCCTGAGCCCGACTAACCTCTCTGTTCTCAGCATCCCCTCTGTGAAATGCAGGCAACGGGTGTCCCAAAATTCACGCGAGAAGTCATTTGGATAGAAAACACGGGTTTATAATTAAACATTGTACATTTTCATGGCTCAACAATGAAAATGTGTTGTTCGTTCGTGGAGTGCTCCATTTTTAATAGCCCTGAACTGTCAGCTGTCACGCTGTCTTTTTGTTGTTGTTGGCAACGCTTTACCGCACAAATGACGCAGAATTCAAATCTTGCGTGAATTTTGGGACACCCTGTAGTAGTCAGGGTGTTAGGATGGGGCTACTTCGGATTTATTAAAGCATTTCAAGCGATGATGGGCACACACGGTAAGCGTCAGTGACAGGTTTGTTAAATAAATCTTATCCTAGACGTCTGCAGCCGGGATGGAGCTCAGAAAAATCATTTCGCTGCAGGTCTAGGGCACACACAGCCTATGGATATATTTTAATTGTCCAGCAGAGCGTTTGAAAATTGAATTAACTGGCAACATTTACAAAGTAGAGGAGTTCACAGCAACCATTTTTTGGCTTCTCTGTAAACAGAAATAGATGCGGCAATCCGTGTTCCTCCGTGGAAATAACTGCTTAAAGTGAACCAGTAGCTGCCCCTTGAGCCGGGTGTGGCTTCTTCAGCTCAACATGGTCCTCACCGCTCGCTACCGCCTCCTGGGCATTGCAGCTGAGCCAGCATCTCCAGAGATGAGGTTCCCCAGTGATGACCCCTGGTGATTACGATGCAGTATCTGAGGACCATTTGTGTAAGCCAAGTTTTCAAGGCGACTGAGGCCCAGAGAGGGAAAGGGACTTGTCTAAGGTCACACAGCAAGGTAATGCAGGGCCAGGATTAAGATCCAGAGACCAGGACTAAAGACATAAAATGCTGGCACCTGTTATTGACTAAGGTCTTATACTATAATGGGGTCAGGGATCAACAAACATTTCCAGTGAAAGGCAAATCATAAATCCAGCTTTGCACCGAGTCATCTCCACCACTGTTGGGCAGAAGCAGCCACGGACAACACGATAAATGCATGGGCGTGGCTGTGTGCCGATGAAACTGTAGTTACAAAAGCAGGCAGTGGGCTGGATTGGCTGACCCGTGCTCCAGGCCTACAGTCCCAAATCAAGCCCAGCCCCCTCCCTCGAGAAGCTGCTGGTCTAGCGCTGCCATGGACCAAAGTTTGGGTCTAGCGTGTTTTTTTGCAATAGTGGATTAGAGGCAATGATGGCAATATTAACTGCTGAGCACAGATGATGTGCAGGGCATTGCGTGTATGTCACAACCTCTAACCCTCTAATTTATCTATCATCTATGTATGTATGTATGTATGTATCTATCTATCATCTCTCTATCTATCTATCATCAACCTACCCATCACCTACCTATCACCTATCTATCTGACAAGGCTGCTGGGGTTAATGAGTCCATGCAGGCAAAGTGGTTAGAATCGTCTTGGCATGGAGTACGTGGTGCATACATATTGTGTACTGTGGACGTGTCTTTGTTATCATCAGCAGCCAAGGCTGCAGACTGGGCTCAGATGACCAGCAGGCCTGGCTTTGGCGCCCACAGGAGCTGGTGGGTGGGCATGGCTCGGGGCTGGCCTTGGGTGCCCGGCAGGGGCTGGCAGGTGGACATGGCTCGGGGCTGGCAGGTGGGCAGCTCACCTGGAAGCGGTGGAAGTCCTGCGGCTTGAAGTCGTTGGGGGAGCAGCCGCACCAGTCTACGATGTGCTTGTACTGGCACTTGCAGCCCAGCTTGCGGTTCCAGTTGGTGATGCGCAGGTTGTTGTCCACCATGCTGTCACAGTGGGGGCTGTTCTCCAGCACCGTGTGGAAGAAGGACTGTGGGGAGGGGGGAGCAGTGTGAGACCCCCGCCAGCCTCCCGGAATGGGCTGCATGGGGCATCGTGCCCGGGGACCACCTGACTGCGAAGAGACTGTCTTGGGGTCTCGTCTGTCCATCTGCCAGTCTGTGACCTATGTCTGCTGAGGGTACAGGGCAGGGCTTGTGCAGAGTGGCCCAATTCCGCTCGGAAGACTAGCATTCGGAGTGGTTCTCTGTCTTTCTTCAGCTGTCTGGGGGCCCATTTCAACACCCCCAGGACCTGCAGAAGAGGTCCTGCAGAGAGATGTTTTGGGTGATAAGCAGAGAGGAAAAGTCCCTTCAGGAATGTCAACACATGGGGACCAGAGGAAAAAACACGGGAACAACTTTCCAGAAAACCTTGGGCCAAAGGCTCTTGCTTTGCATCCAGGTCAGAAACCTAAGGTACCTTGAGAATTCTAAAGATGGATGCTTTAGACTTTCACCCCTGGGTGAGGGAGGTCAGATTCGGGGATGCCTCAGGCCTGGGGCTGGAAGAATCCCGGGTGTCCGCCCACCTGCCTTAGGGCCGGGAGCCCTGTGACTACCACAGAGATGGAGGGTGTGGCTGCTCGCTGTCCAAGGTGCTGAACCAGGAGCCATCATTTCCCCCATCCTAAGACTCCTGGCCAGTCTCTCCTAGGAGAGGCAATGCTGAGAGCGAAAAGAGAGGCCAGACAACAGATATATGAAAAAATGCTCCACATCACTAGCAATTAGGGAGATGCAAATAAAAACCAC
>PVKE010012277.1:0-38592 GCA_004027555.1 Craseonycteris thonglongyai
CCCTCAGGTTGACTCCTCTGCACATTTCAGCCTACACACCCCAATGTGTTAAACGTTAACGTTTGGACCTAGTCTTTCTAATCTCCTTGTGAAATTTATATCTCCTTGGATGCAACAGTTTTCATTTCCAGGTAGTTGTTTGCCAGAATTCCAAACCACTCTCCTGAGGATGACAAGCTATGCCAGCAGTCACTTGACAAAACTTCCTGTGTTTTCCTCTTTCATGGCTCCTCTGTAGCCCCCTTTCTACTGTAATAGAATTGCAAAATTGTTAGTGACTATTCGCAGAGACAAGGCCCACTCTCAGCAGGAAGAAACAAGAGTGGTCTTGACCCTTATCTCTTGATTTAGAAATTATCTTAATCTGTTTATAGAAAGACAAGTGTAGTTGTTTTTCTCTCTAATCTCAATCTGATTTTATAGAAACAAAATGAACAAATGAAAGGGGTAATGTAAGGGTGACAGTGTATTTTATATTTACAGATTATAACACTCTAAGTTCAGTTTGCTTTGACAATGTAATTTAGTTTAAAACAGTTTAAAAACTTTTCCCCCCTTTTCTTTGCTCCCCTTTTCTCCTGCCAGCTTTAACTACCATATGCATATTAGTCATTGAAATGATTCTGTTTACTTCAAGATGATATACATATGAGTTTCAATGACTCTTTTTTTTATGATTTATTTTATTGTTTTTGACAGAAACAGGGACAGAAAGAGACAGAGAGAAGGGGGAGGGCCAGAGCAATCTCCATAGTTGTACGTCATCAGTTTTCAACATGGTGTCATTCTACACAGGTGGGTGAGGGCCCTGTGGGTCCGCACAGGTCTGGGCCAGGATATCATCCTCGGTCCCTAAGGCTGCAAAGAGAGCGCTTAACCCGCTGAACCATTCCAGCTTCCCCACAATGACTTTCTTTTTCTCAGGACTGAATGCCTGGTTTGCTAATTTATAGTACAACTAAACTTAATGACTTGTTTCTTTAAGTTTGCAAGCTACCTCATAAATCGGTCCACAGTAACTTGAGATTGTCACCTTCGAATACCAGTTTTGTCACCAAAGATTTTCCTCTTCAAACTTCTATGCTCAAGATCACCTCCTCCTCCTTCTCCTTTTTCTCTTTGTTCTCCCACTTGTTACATGTTCATAAAACCTTTTGGCAGTACTAGGTTGGGTGAGATGACATTTGGAGAAGAGTCTGCCATTCTCCTGGAATGCCAGCATTTTGAATAACCTGCTTTTCTTTCTACCAACCTTGTCTCTCTATTATTGGCTTATGAACAGCAGGCAGCTATACCTCAGCCTGGTACAACATTCCTATGAATAATCCAAATGTGAGAGGACATGACTCTAAGACATTAGTAAAGGAGTTTACTAAGAAAGAAACAGATTATGTGAGGAGCTTCTGAAAAGAATAGCTGAGCAAACCACTGAATTTTCTAGCCACATGAGGAGAATGTAGGAAATGCAGGATCTTGAACAAAACTGAGTGCACACAACTAGAAGAAAGTGCCTGCTAGGAAATGGGCCTTGCTCTTGCCTTCAGTGATGTGAAACAATATTCCCATCCCTACAAAACATAAGGCCAGTCAGTCAGGTGTGTGTGGTTAAGTGCCATGTAGCACAAAGCACTTCGAAGTTCACTGAGTAAGTGTCTTTTGTATGCTGTGATGTGAAACCTAATAAAGCATGAAGGGCAACAGCAATTTTAAAGCAGCAAATTATATTTAAGCAATTATGAAATACTACCTGGGACTAATTCTAGTATCTTATTAAAAATGTAAAAGATTTTTTTGAAAGGCATGGGCCAATTCTATTTCTCCTTTTCACTAGATCTGATTATTAAAGAACAACACAAAGTAAAAATAATTTTTTCTTTGTTTAAAAAGTTAATTTCTTTGAAGTACTTTTTTCTGATTCTGGCTTTTCGGTGAAATGTGTGGCCTTCCAGCCATTTAATGATTACAGCTGAATCTTTTTACACAAATGAACAGATGGCCACTCATGAGGTTGAATTTAATGAGAATGCATACTGTTCATGTATGTATTGTGTATACTGCACTTTTCTTAGTTACATATGTATTCATTTCCTACTGTTTCTGTAACATGTTACCACAGACATGGTGGCTTAAAATAATATAGTTTGCTCTCTTACAGTTCTGGAGGCCAGAAATCCAAAATCTATTTCACTGCACTAAAGGCAAGATGTCTGCACGACTGGTTCCTTCTGGAAGCTTCAGGGGACATCTGTTTCCCTGCCTTTTCCAGCTTCTATAGTCTGCTACATTCCTTGGCTCCTGACTTTTCTTATTTAACTCCAAATGCTTACTTCTGTCCTCACATATACTCCTTTCTCTCTGTGGTAGAATCTCTCTTTGCTTCCCTCTAATAAGGAAACATATGAGCACATTTAGCCACCCTCCCCACCCCCAGATAATCCAGGGTAATCTCTATATCCCCAAATTTTTAATATAATCTCATTGACAAAGTTTCTTTTTCATATGAACTGACATTCACACATTCCAGAATATACAGAATGTACAAGTCTCTGGGAGGCCATATTCATCCCACCACACAGACTATATATCACTTTATGGGCAATAAAGGCAGTTTATTATACAATAAAAGTATGTAAGTAGAATCAGAGATAGCTCATTTTTAATTTCAACTCAACCACTTAATAACAACATGATTTTGAGCAGTCCTAGACTCCCTTCAGCCTCAGACTTCCACTTCCTAAAATGAAGATAATGCCTTGTAGAGTTGTTGAATCAAAAAAAAAAAAAAAAAAAGAATTATCATAGCAGTGTCCATTAAGTAAACACCTAATACAGCTCTGTACCAATCCCTGTAGGTGCAACATTAGGTAATATAGACCTGTCGTCACCCTCAGAGAGAGACTGACCGAGCAAGGAGACAGACACTGAGAGTAAGCAGAAGTGCTGATGAGTGGTGAGTGCTGGGACAGGGGATGGATCTCATCACAGTAAATTGTACGGCATAAAAATTTTCTTCTAGAACTAGGTATGGCTTTTCAATGTGGTGACTTCCAAACCAGGATCTGGAATGTGAGAAGGACTTAGCAAATCAGAGAGTGAGAGTCTATTAGAAAGAAAGGCCCAAAGAATATATATTCTTTAATTTTTTAAATTGTTTTTGACGAGAGAGAGAGAGAGAGAGAGAGAGAGAGAGAGAGAGAGAACTGAACTGGGGGCACTCCTCAGTTCAGCATGTGGGTCTGCATGGCCCGGGGCTGGGGTTCGATCCTGGGTCCCCAGCGCTGCAAAGTGAGCGCTTAACCCACTGAGCCATCCTGGCTTCCCCACCAGAGAATATTTTAAAGATAAAAATTAATCAATCAATAAATAAAATGTAAAAACAAAAAACTTGAGAAAGAGAAAACACAATTTCTCTATTGGCCTTTAATGGAGTTAAAAGCAAAAGAGAAATCTTAAAAGTTATATAGGATCAAGATTATAATGGTCCAGATAAGCCGAAATTGAAGCTCATCGTTTGACCCATGGAAAAGACTACCATATTTTGCTGTATACAATATGCTTCAGTGTACAATGCACACCCACATTGTTGGCCCAAACTTTCAGGAAATAAGTCTTTGTTTTAATTTTTTAATTCAGTATTTTAATTATGTTTAGGTACTATATAAGGAAATTTTATTTTTTTAAAGATTTTGTTTTTACTGTTTTTGACATTGAGAGACAGACAGACCGAGAGAAGGGGGTGGGGCAGAGCAGCCTCCACAATTGTATGCCTTCAGTTTTCTACATAGTTTTATTCCACAGGTGGACACAGGGCCACACAGGGCAAGAACTAGCTGGGGGCTTCCCACATAAAAGTCTCAGCCTGGTGAGAACCAAACTGGAAGCACACCCCAGTTCAGCATATGTTCCGAATGGACCAGGGCAAGGATTCAATCCTTGGACCCTGGGTCTGCAAGATGAGCGCTCAAGCCTCCAAACCATCCCGGCTTCCCCATGAAGGAATTTTAGCAGTAATCTGTAACATATTATGGTACAAAAAATTTAATTAGCAAATAATTACAAAACCACAAGAACAGATGAAAGGCACAAAAAATTTTATGTATGTAATTTTTAAATATAAAAGCAATGATCACATTCCAGGGTATTATTTTGCATACACATATCATTATTAATTTCTAGAGTTTCACTTTTAACTCAGAAGCATAAGAAATAATTAAAAACATTTATATATATAGAATTAGTACTACCCATGTATAATGTGGATCCTTAACTTTCCCTCACAAATTTGGGCAAAAAAGTGTTCATTGTGCATGGTCAAATACAGTAACATTTGCAAGGTCAAGGATGGCAGTTCTAGATCGGCCCCTTAGAAAGCTACTTGAATAGCACCTCTGGATGAAGGGGCCAAGCCTGCGGACAGACAGGCCAGGCAGAGTAAGCCCTGGGAGTCACAGTGCCTTGAATATAGAAACTGGTAGTTGGTTTATGGAAATGTAGAGGAATTCAGTGATAATGAGTGAGAATGGGCAGATCTTGATGGATATGGGAGATAAGGGGTAAAGAGTCACTAAGATAAGGTCATGTTGTCACAAATGACTGTATTTCATCATTTCTTATTGCTGAGTAGTATTCCATTGTGTACATGTACCACATCTTCTTTATCCAGTCATCTATCGAAGGGCATTTTGGTTGTTTCCATGCTCTGGCCACTGTGAACAGTGCTGCGATGAACATGCGGGTACAAACATCTTTAAAGATTAAGGTTTTCAGGTTTTTTGGGTAGATGCCCAATAGAGGGATGGCTGGGTCATATGGTAATTCCATTCCTAATTTTTTGAGGAATCTCCATACAGCCTTCCATAGTGGTTGTACCAGTGGTTACCTGAGGAAAGGGGAAAAGGAGGGAGGAAGAGGTTTTTTGTGGGGAGAGGGAGTAGACATCAGATATATGATGATGGAAGGGGAGCTGATTCTGGGTGGTGGGCACATAATGCAATGCATAGGTGATGTGATGTGGACTTGTACATCCGGAAACTGTCTAGTTGTTACCAATCAATGTCACCCCAATAAATTTAACAATAAAGTTAAAAAAAAAAAAAAAAGAAAAGCTATGGTCAGGTTTCTTAGGATGAGTGTTGGCAACAAGCTCTGAGATGGTTTTCTCAACAAATTGAGAGTGTGTGTGTGGAAGGGAGGGAGGGGTAGTGACACAATGGTTTTGAATATGCTGAGACTGAGAAGCTTGTGAAACATCCCAGTAGGATCTAGTACAACACCATTTAAAGTAGCCAGCTGTGAGCACTGTCCACAGTGCATGAGTGAAACTAGAGATGGGG
Organism: Craseonycteris thonglongyai; assembly: GCA_004027555.1. NCBI lineage: Eukaryota > Metazoa > Chordata > Mammalia > Chiroptera > Craseonycteridae > Craseonycteris > Craseonycteris thonglongyai. The sequence goes on from PVKE010012277.1 coordinate 5,334, forward strand.
AGGGATATATGAGGTATGTAACTCTTTCGTGATGTATGGACTTTGGCGTGGGGAGAGGTTAGGGCAAAGAAAGATGGGAACAGCATTTCTATGAGAATGTACAGTATGTGCACCTCTCTATAGACACTGAAGAGCGTCTAACTTTTTTACACAATTTGCAAGCTAGAAAAAGTCTCTAAGAAAAACTAAAAACAAAACAAAACAAAACAAAAAAACCTCCTAATGTGAGGTTTGTAAGTACCAAACATGTGGAAAAAAGACAGTCCCTCCCAATATAAAATATAGCATAGTCATATATCTCAGGAGAAATACCACCCCACTATCCTACTATCTATTTATTTATCTAGACTTTTTAAAATCTGAACACACACAGCCTGAGATACCAGTTGTGAATGGACTTGAGCTCCCCTGGAGTTCTTGTTCCTTTGCTTTTTCTCACTAGGCGGATGCGTTCTGGGGGCTGCAGACACGGAAAGCTGAGCAGGGCAGAGTGCACTAGAGACTATGCTTGTGTAGCACTGAATCAAGTGCATCAGAAGGAACTCGACGGACTTAGATTGAAAGGAGATGATGGATTGCCCTGCACTTGACTATTATGACAGCTGTAAAACTCAAATCAGCTGCTAAATGGTCAATTACCGGAAGGGCACATAAACAGTGACAGTCAGGGAGCTGAGGATTCCATTTCCTTGAGCTCCACTGCCTGCTTTTTCATTAAACCCATTCTAATTTATTTGGGGCCCTGGGGTTGAGTACTTGGTTCTTCCTGATTTTCATGCCTAAATGACATTTTCTTAGTTCCCATTTTACCTTTATTTCTTCGTCAGTTCCTAATGGGTTCTACTCAGACCACACACCCTGAGGCGCTGATGTGAGCCTGTGGGCTGTTGAGTGTATTCAGTTTGGTTAATTGCCATAAATATAGTTTAAGTAATTATCGAAGCAAGAAATGCCTGCACCTACCATGGGGACCAACCACCAGGCACATGAAAACCAGCAGCTCAAAAACATCAGCCTCCAGTGAGACTTGATGGAGAATACCTGGCGCTCTCCTTTTCATGAAGCCAACCAATGTGTGCTAGTGAGAACATTGCCACGTCTTACAGAATAAGCAAATACCTACCCCCATCAAAATGATCTCTTCTCTTTGTTGTTATAAACAAGGTCTGCTGCTGCCACCTCCCTGGGTTTTTTTTTAGCTACAAAGAACATATCAAGAGAGTCTAATCAATCTTTTTATACCAGAAGAAATTACTACTAAGTGACTGACATCATTAGGGCTTTCAGGACGAATGCTTAATTAAAGTCCAGAATGAAACAAACTGGTTACATCCACCACTGACAGAATATACTAAATATTTGTAGTGGCCATCACTCAAGTTCCACAGTTATCAAAGCACTGCTGGAGTCATCTAGGTTTCTGATTCCACTTCTTTGAATCTACTCCTATTGGTCTATCTGTTAAAAATTATGGCCTAATCCAAGCATGTGCTAATTAGAGAGTAAACTTCTCCCTTTCCAGATATTTCATATGTGGAGCACAGCATATAATCAACTTTTTCCTTAAAGATGTCATAATTTTAAATTATAATATAATTTACTCTAAATAAACTCTTCAAATACCTAGGTACATTTTGTTTTTAAATATACTACTTCTAAAATTATTTATTTTTATTCATAATAGAATTAGATGCATGCTCTTAGATTCAAGATATGATTCCTCTTTCAAAAGCCTGATTCCATAGAAATTTTGGATCCAGTGAAATAAAGTAATTTCCTGAACATTGACCAATGGCATACAGTGGTTGTGTGGGGTGGGAATGGAACTGGGGGCCTCCTGCATGGGAGGCTAGAATCTTCATTGACAAGTCATTCTGGTGGTTATCAGTTGCACCTCAGTTCAGCACATGGGGTCGCACAGGCCTGAACCAGGAATCAAATCTCGGACATGTGATTGTGAGGCTAGTGCATAACCGCTGAATTATTTTGGCATCCCCTAATTTTTATTTTTTAGACTATGTTTGTTAGCTGCCTGAGGACAAGGGCTATGTTTTACTTATAGCCGTATTTCCAAATCTTGGCACAGTGGAAAAAAAATAGAAAGAAAGAGAGTGAGAGGTAGAAAATCCTTAAAAGAAGGGAAGAGAGGCAGGGATAGGTAGGAAGAAAAGAAAGAAGGAAGGAGAAAAATTAATGAAAAAAAGGAAAGAAGCCTACAGGAATAAAAATCTACAGTATTGTTGAAGTTTGACATACTGCCATCAGTTTGTTTTTGCAGGTAAAATTATGCCATGTTAATTATAGCCAATGTTTACATTTTGAATTACAATTTACAAAGTTATTTAATAGAATCATCACAATTTAAATTATGGTGATAAGTAATATAATAAACAAGTCACCAGGACAGAGTGTACCTTAGGGAAGATGATCTTCATTGGAGATATTTGTCATTTTTAGTGATAAAGCACATATTCCCAGAAAATTTAAATTGTTGTCTCTGTTCTTTGAGATATACAAAACAAACTAATTTATCAACCAAAACACAAAAAGAAATATATAATACTGGATTCACATTTAGAATATTTATTTATTTATTATTTATTGGCATTAACTCACTCTGTAATAGAAAACTAACTGCAAGTATTCTTTAAAGATTTTTATTGTTTTTGACAGAGAAAGAGACATAGAGAACGGGGAGGGCCCAGAACAGTCTCCATACTTGCACATCACTGGTTTTTCCACATAGTTTCATTCCACAGGTGAAAGTGGGGCTGCACAGGGCAGGAACTGGGGCACTCCCCTGGTCAGCATATGGGTCCACATGGGTCGGGGCCGGGATTCGATCCTCAGTCCCCGGGGCTACAAAATGAGTGCTTAACCCACTGGCCATCCCTAAATGCAAGTATTCTTAAGTTAACATTAAAAATTTCCATAAGACTCCAATCAAACCCGAAATCAACTTTCTGATGCTTACTCTACTGACTGGCCTTCAAAAATGAAACTTAACAAAGGCTAATATATTTGCCAACTTGTTGGAGATGACACATGGGTGTTTGGTGAAATAAATGTAGATATGAATAAAATGTGACCAACTGCTTAATTTCCCTGAGGATGCCAACTTGGTATAATGCCAGGAATAAAAAGTGACTTTTTATTCAGAAAAGCAGTGCCAAGTTTTTACACATTTAAAAGGTACACTGTAGGATAAAGTTAATTTTATTCATTGTTATATAGTAATGTATTTAATAATATTAATACATCCTGTATTAGACTGAGTGTCATATTGAGCTGGGTTATTTGAAACAGAATCCTCTTCTCCCACCTCCACACATATGCAAAGGGGTTCATTAGAAGTTATACCTTAAAAATTCTTGGTATTTAAGCTGTTAGTCTTCTATTTTTAAAAAAATATGCTGTGTTTAGGAGCTTTGTATAAACTGCCAAAAGAAATACTTTTCATAATTTCTAAATGTTCCTCTTCGTAAAGCTAAGTGATGTTATTGTGATTCAAATCCATGAATGAGAAGAATTAATACTGTTAAAATGTCTGTATTATCTGAAGTCATGTGTAGATACAATGCAATCTCTATCAAAATCTTAATTACATTTTTACGCAAATAGAAAAAAAACCCTAAAAATATATGAAATGACAAAAGACCCCAAATAGTCAAAGAAATTCTGAGGAAAAAACAAAACAAAACTGAAGGCATCACCCTTCTAGTTTTCAAACTATATTATAAAGCTATAGTAATTATAGCTATGGTGCTTGCATAAAAACAGACATAAGTAAGAGGACAGAAATAAATCCAAGCACACATGGCAAACTAAAACTTGACAAGGGAGCCAATAATACTCATTGAAGAAAAGGCAGTCTATTCAATAAATGACACTGAAAAAATTGGATATTTACATGCAAGAAATGTAACTACACCTCTCTCACGCACCACTAACAAAATATTTACTTAAAATAGATTAAAGACTTAAATGTAATACCTAGGCTTATAAAACTCCTAGAAGAAAATATAGGGGTAAATATCCTTGATATGGCAATGATTTAATAGATATGAGACATAAAGCACAGGGACAAAATAAAAGTTAAACAAACCAGAGTACATAAACTTGAAAAGCTTCTGCACAGCAATAGAAATAAGCAAATCAATAAAAAGACAACTAACAGATGGAAGAAAATATTGCAAACTACTTATCTGATAAGGCAGCGGTGTCCTACCTTTTGGCTGCCCTGAGCCACACTGGAAAAAGAATTGTCTTGGGCCACACATAAAATACACTAACACTAATGATAGCTGATGTGCTGGAAAAAAACAAAAAACAAAAAAGGTCACAAGCAAAAATCTCACAATATTTTAAAAATTTGTGTGAGGCCTTATTCAAAGCCATCCTGGGCCATACATTGGACATACTTGCGAAAAGGAATTAACAATCAAAATATATAAGAAATTCATATAATTTTGTAGCACACACACACAAAAATGAACAAATGACCTGAATAGACATTTGTCCAAAGAAGATACTCAAATAACTAATAGGTACATAGAAAGATTCACAAAATTACTCAATTTTATGATTACTAATCATCAGGGTAATACAAATCAAAATCTTATGCGATATCACTTCACATCTGTTAAAATGGTGTATATATATATATGATTACCATATATATATGGTTACCATATCATATATATATACATATATATATGATAACAAGTGATGCCGTCCTTTTCTTATTAAAGTAAAATTCACATCAAAAACATTATAAAGTATAAAATTCAGTAGTACATTAGTAATGTCATGCAATAATATTCTTTGTTTTGTTTGAAAACATTTTTTATCACCCCTGGAGGATATCCTGTCCCCAATAAGTCTTCACTCTTTATTCCCTTCTTCCACAGAATCTAAATCACTTATAGGTGGATTATAAAACTGATTACAAACCATTAATCATTTTTCTATCTCTATAGATTTACCTATTTAAGGTATTTCATATAAAAATTAATTAAATATTTATTATTAGAGTATAAAACTGTAGAACCACATTTAAAAACTCTGAAATATTCTTATAAAATTAAACATATCTACCTTTTGATATAATTCTACTTGTAGGTAGTTACTAAAGAGAAATCAAAACATACATATAAAAATGACAACTAATTTATAAGGTGGCTTTATTCACAATAACCCCAAACTATAAGTGATCCAAATGTCCTTCACTAGGTGAATTAATGCAATGTGAGGGATGCTGGCATGGCTCAGTGGGCTGAGTGCTTGTTTTTCAGCCCCAGGGTCTGAGGATTATATCCTGGCCCTGGTCTGTGCGGACCCGTGTGCTGACTTGGGGTGTGACCCCAGTTTGGTTTTTGCTGGGGTGAGTTTTCCACATTGGAGGCCCCTGGTTCAGAGCCCTGGGCATGATTCTCATGTAGGAGGCCCACAGAGTGGGTGTGCCTTCAATGAGGAAAGCCCAGGCCTGGTTCCATGATCTGTGTAGCTCCGAGCCACTGGCTCAGTTCCTGCTCTGTGCAGCCCGTGCCCACCTGTGGAGTGAAACTGTATCAAAAACTGATGAGGTACAACTATGTAGACAGCCCTAGGCCTTCCCCCTTCTCTTCATCTCTCTCTGTCTATCTCTCTCTTTCAGTCAAAAACAATAAAAATAAATTTAAAAAAATAAATGCAATGTGCTACACTTAACCAGTGGAATACTCCTCACCAATTTAAAACGTACAGCATGGTACATTCAATGGCATGATGCATTTTAAAACTTCATTTCCATTGAAACGGTCAGTCTCAAAAATATAGGTCAGTCCCATTTCTATATATATGAAATTGTGTTTTACTATTTAATTCTAGTTATAAGAAGCTAACAATACTAATGTACAGTCAGAGAAATTTATAATAGTGATTGCCTATGAAATTTTGGGATTGCTTGGAAAAGGACATAAAAGACTTTCTGGGATAATAGAAATGTTTCATATTTTCATAGATGTGATGGTTACATGGTTGTATGTATTTTTTGAAGCTCATAAAATTATACACTTAATTCCCTTTCACTATACAAAAATTTGATTTCAACTGAAAAAAGAATAACAAAAAGCAGTTACTTTTTTTACATGTTTTAAGCATTTTATTTTTTATAATTATAACATTTATTTTATATAATTATAATTATATTATTAATTAATAAAAGAAATAGTACATATTACAAACCAGTTCAAAAGAGAAGTGAAAGTACCACATATTTATAGTCAGATTAGAAGTGTTAAAATGAACTTACAAGTCGATACAAAATTGGTCATTATTCACAAAGTAATAATCAATTGTATTTAATCGGGCTTGACTTACAGTTCTATGAATTTAAATTATTTGCATTACTATCAGTTTTCTATAAATTAACTTTTGTCTCTATACCAAACTAAATCTCTAATCAAAGCAAAATAAAACATTCCTATAGAACTAGTGCCAAAGTCTCTACCATTCTGTTGAAAGAATGATCTTTTGCCCATTTCAAGATCTCCTGTTTCCCAAGTCTCTATAATGACAAAATTAAACACAATATGTAGAGGTACCAAACAATTACAGTAATATTATGACTTTGGAACAAATATATTTTAAAGTGATAAGCCTATGTCAGTTACTGAGAAGAAATCTAAAGTTTCTTCACCCTAATTTTCTTTTTGTTCTTACTTTAAAAAGTGGGAATTGATGGCCAGATATCAATTTGTTTTACATTTCTATATATATGAAACTGTGTTTTACTGTAATTATAAAAATTATTTAGTTACAACTATAATCACTCAGATTGTAACTAATAAACCGAAAGAAAACATTTTATGGAACTAGTTAACATATTAGATTAATTTACTTCTTGGCATTTTTAAATGGAGAATACATATATGAAAGTACATAAAACAAAGCTCTACAGCATAACTATAATAGAAATCAAGAAATTAAAATATTCTAATTTATTTTCTAAAAATTTTACTGTTTTGACTTCGATATTTTGAATAACAGTGCATCTGAAATGGATTTTTGTATGTTATAGTTGTATTATATATATATTTCTCAGCACCATAAATTAAAAGTATTGTTCTTCTTCCACTATTTTTGTAGTAATATCAATCATAAAAAAAATCTTATGTTTATATTTATATCTGGATAATTTCTTTTTCCATTGCATATATCTATTTCAATGTATTTCTTCACTGTATTAATTGCTATGATATATTAAAAAACCTAGCATTATGATTTTTGGACTTTCCACTTCCATATATGTGTTATAATTGGTTTTTCAATCACTACACTCATATACACACAAAAATGAATCTTGGGGTGTTGGTTAGGATTGCATTACATCAAAAGTCAACTTAAAAAGAATTTATATTTTTACAACATTTTGTCTTGAAATATGTAAGCATGATTTCTTTCTTTATATACAACTTTATTAATTTATATCAAAAAGACTTTTATCCTTTCACCACTTCTTTGCAACATTGTACTGGAAGTCATAACTAATGCAATGAAACAAAAAAGATAAAAAAGGTGCATAGATTGTGAAGAAAAAAAATACAACTTTGTGGGGATGTCATAATAGCTCAGCAGGTTGAGATCTTGCCTTGCAACTGCAAGGTTTTGGAATTGAATCCCGGTCCTGGCTAAGGCAAGGAACTGAACTGTGGTTTAACTGGTGACAGCCAGGACGGGGGCAAAAGTTCTTGCCCCCTATGAGGGAAGTTCAGTTCCCACCCTGCATGACCCCACATCTACCTGTGTAGAATAAAACTATGCCACAACTAATGATGTACAACTATGCAGATGCCCTGGACCCTCTCCTCTTTTTCTCTCTCTTTCTCTCTAACAATAAAATAAATCTTAAAAAATAAATCTCTTATAGGTGGATTATAAAATTGAAAGTAACAAAGAAACAAAAACTCAAGGACACAGTCAATAGCTTGGTGGGTACCTGAGGGTAAAGGGAAAGGTGGGTGAAAGAGTTGGATGGGGAAATTGGGAGGGGGGCACCAGGTATATGGTGATGAAGGGAGATTTGATTCTGGGTGGTGAGCACATAATGTGATGCATAGATGATGTAATGTAGAATTGTACACATGGAAACTGTGTAATTGTTACCAACCAATGTCACCCCAATAAATAAAATAAAATAAATGCAACTTTGTAGCATATGATGTGATTGTGTATGTAGAAAATCCAAAGGAATACAACAATAAAAACAAAAACAAAGAAGCTCTGGGAAGTAATAAACAATTATTACAGTTTGTAAGATACAGAATTACTATATAAAAGTCAACGACTCTCTAATAGACCAATAGTGAGCAAGTAAAATTAGAAATTAAGAAAACAATACCGGGGAAGCTGGGATGGCTCAGCAGGTTAAGTGCTTGCTTTGCAGCCCTGGAGCCCAAGGATAGAATACTGGGCCCGGCCCATCCCATATGCTGAACTGGGGTGTGCCCCCAGTTCAGTTCTTGCTGAGGCCTATGTGGGAGGCTCCTGGCCCAGTTCCTGCCCTGTGCAGCCATGTGCCCACCTGTGGAGTGAAATTACATGAAAAACTAATGCTGTCAACTGTGGAGACTGCTCTGTGCCCTTCCCCTTTGCTCTGTCTCTCTCTCTGTCAAAAAACAATAAAAATAAATCTAAAAAAATAAATAAATAAAGAAAAGTAAAGTAAAGTAAACAATACCATTTGCATTAACATTTCCGCAAAGGAAGTACTTAGGTATAAATCTAACAAAATTTGTACAAGATCTATATGAAGAAAATTATAAAACTCTAATAAATTTTGAACTAAATAAATGCAGAGGTATTCCACATTCTTAGACAGAAAGACTTTAATATCATCAGGTTGACAGAGATATTTCATGTTCATAAATAGAAAAACTCAATATTGTCAAGATGTAAGGTTATGTACTGTTATGATTCTAACTATATGACATTTTCAAAAATAAGAAACTTAGAAGACAGTAAAATGATCAGTGATACTGGAAATTAGAGGGTAAGAAAGGATAAATCTGTTAAGAACAGACTGTTTTTAGGATAGTGAAACTGTTCTGTGTGATGCTATCATGGCAGATAGATGTCATTATACATTTATCAAAACCCATAGAGTAAACTCTAATGTAAAAATAAATTACATACTTTGAGTTATTACTTTCTAGATTCAATGCAATCTCAATCAAAATTTTAGGAAAGTATTACATGGATATTGACAAACCGATTCTAAAGTTTATGTGGAGAGCAAAATGATCAAGAGTAGCCAATAATATTAAATGAGAAGATCAGAGTCAGAGGACTGACACTGTCTGACTTCAAGACTTATTATAAGCTACACTATTCCTGAGAGTGTGACATTGACAAAAGAATAGACAGAAAAATCAATGAAATAAAATAAAGAGCTGATAAATAATAGACCTTTATAAATACAGTCAAATGATTTTTGACAAAGGAATAAAGGCAATACAATGAGCAAAGATTAGAGTCTTCAACAAATGGTGCCAAAACAACTAAACATTTAAGTGTAAAAAGAAGGAGAAGGAGAAAGAAAAGAAGAAAGAACCTGGACACAGATTTTATACCTGCACAGAAAGAAACTCACACCTAAATATAAAATGCTAATCTATAAAACTGCTAGAAGATAATAGAGGAGAAAACCTAGATAACCGTGGGTACTGAAATCAATTTTTAGACAACATCAAAAGCATAATCAATTAAACAAATAATTGATAAATTAAACTTTATTAAAATTAAAAACTTCTGTTTTATGGAAGACAATGTCAAGAGAATAGATGACAGACCCCACACTAAAAAAATATTTTCAAAGTAAATATCTGAATAAAAACTGTTACATAAATTATATAAAGAAATCTTAGACCTCAGTAAGAAGAAAACAAACAACTCAATTGCAAAATGGGCTAAAGATTTGAACAGACACCTATTAAAGAAGATATACAGATGGAAAATCTGCAAATGTAAAGAAGCTCTATGTTATATGTCCTTAAGAAAATGCTAATTAAAACAACAAAAATATACCATTACATACCAATTAGAATGAACAAAATCCAGAACACTGACAATACCAAATGTTGGCATGGATGTGGAGTACCAAGAACTATCACTTATTGCTGGTAGGAATGCAAACTGGTAGTCTGTTGGTTTCCTAAAAACCTAAAACTAAATATAATCTTAGCCTTATTTTCCAGCAATTGTGCTACTTGATATTTACCTAAATGAAAGGAAAACTTACATTAAGGAAAATAAACTCATGTCCATAAATTTTTATAGCAGCTTTATTCACAATTGCCTAAATTTGAAAGCAATCAAGATGTTTTCCAGTGATAAACTGAAAAAATAAATTGTGGTACATCCAGACAATGAAATATTATTTAGCACTAAAAACAAGTGAGCTATCAAACCATGATAAGATATGGATCTGGGTGGTGAGCAATGCAGACAATTTAATGTAGAACTGTACACATAAAAACTATGTCATTTTTACCAAGCAATGTCACCCCAATTCATTTAACAATAAAAAATATATAGCTATATATTACTATTTATTAAATTATTAAAGATTTCATTTAAGCTAATGAAATGAAGTTACTTTTCAGAGGTTTTCTCTTACATCAAAGTAACCTTATGCTGACTTTTGAGCAACTTTCTCCAATGAACAGGACAAATAATATGCCAGCCTGAAAAACACTTTAAACACATCTACTTTTTGACTCTAAATTCTTCTCAGAAAAGCTTTCCAAAATGAAATTTTTATAAGGATGAACTGTAAATAGAAGCAATGACAAGAGGTGTATCTCATTTAGAGTTCATTGCCATTGTCTGTTCTTCAAGCATATGGAGAGAATCTGGATCTCTGGGCTGTACTTTTTTATATGAACTACTCTGAACACATGGCCTTTTCAAAAATACCTCAGGGAACAATTCTCTGTGTATCATTCATCATCTTTTTCCAAAATGATATCTTATTGCAAAGAAAAGTGAAAAGTCTTACTATGAGATTGAAAGTTGATAGACAATAGAAAAACTAACTTGCTAACTAATAAAGGCCATTTGAAGATATCTTTCAATGACACTGATGTATTTCACTTATAATTCACACACCAGAGATTACAGAAAAACTACAGCTTTGTGAACACCAGCAGATGTGGTATGTATACTTTCTTTCCTGGAGCTTTGTCATTTGTTTGTAATAATGCTTCTGGTAATAAAGAAAATCTGCTGAAACATAAAATAAAAAAAAAAAAGGAAAAGATATGGAGAAAACTTAAATACTACTAAATAAAAGAAGCTAATCTGAAAGGGCTACTTATTGTATAATCCAGTACAAGAAAAATTACAAAATTCTAATAATATAAACTTTAAAAGAACTAAATAAATAGAGACATTCCACGTAAATGGATGGAAAGACTCAATATTGTCAAGACGTAAGGCTACGTAGTGCATATAATTTCAATTATGTGACATTTTGGAAAACGCAAAATTCTGGAGAAAGAAAAATGATCAGTGGTGTCAGGAATTAGGAGGTAAAAATGGATAAATATGTGTAGCACCGAGCATTTTTAGCCTAGTGAAACTATTCTTATCATGGTATCATAGTAGATACATGCCATTGTATATTTGTCAAAACCCATAGAGTAAACCCTAGTCTAAACTATGTACTTTATTCAGTGTACATGATATGTCAATATAGTCATCAGTTGTAAAAACGTGCCATTCTGGTGAGGGATGTTGATGGTAGGGAAGGCTATTTATGTGTTGGGGCAGCTAGTTATGTGGAAAATCTCTGTACTTACCACTCAGTTTTGATTTGTACCTGAAACTACTCTAAAAAATTATGGGTGTTAACTTCTTTTTTTTTTTTTTTTTTAGTGTTCTATTGCTTTCTGAATGGAGAAGATTCTCACACACATTCTATTATATCTTAAAGCGAGTCCCAGGTCTCTAATATTTTTCTTATTCTTATTAATATTTAACTAGTGATGGCTGACACAGAAAAACAATTGTTTTGTATATTCACCTTTTATCCAGCAAAATTGTTGGACTCAGTAATTCACTTTCTTAAAGATTTATTTTATAGTTTGAGAGAAGGGGAGTGAGAGAGAGAAAGAGAGAGAGAGACAGAGAGAAGGAAGGAGGGCCCAGAGCAGTCTCCATAGTTGTATACCATCAGTTGTGACATAGTTTCATTCCACACAGGTGGGTGTGAGACCACATGAGGTGGGAACCAAACTGGGGCCTCCTGCGTGAGAGGTGAAAACCTCCACCTCAATCTGGCAGTTCCAATTGTACCGCAGTTCAGCATATGAGTTGTGCATGGGCCAGGGCTAAGATTCAATCCCTGGAACTTGCAGTTGCAAAGCAAGCGTTCAACCTGTTGAGTTATCCCAGCATCCCCTCAATAATTTTAATAATTTTTTGCCTATTATTTTGAATTTTGTCGTATAATATTAATTGATTGAAAAATAAGATAATATTTATATATTTAAACCTTACATATTTATGTTCTTGAACTTATTTTGACTTAATGCACTATTATCTCCTATACAATAATGAACACAGTGGCAATGTTATGATTTTTTTATGTATTTCCAATTTCACAAGGAATTTCTTTTTTTCTTGTTAACCATTACATATAATGACTTTTTGTTTTGTTATTTTGTTTTGTAAATTAAGGATATTTTATTCTTAACTTCAAAAAGATAATTATTACAAGACATTAGATGTTATATATTATCAAATGCTTTAACTGCATCTATGGAAATAATTATATGTATTATTAATGTATATAAGTCAACCCTGCATTACTGAAATAAACTCAAATTGTTCATCACATATTATTCTTTAAACATACTGCTGATTTTTGTATGCTCATATTTTCACGTCTACATTCTTGAGTGATATTGGCTTTAAAGTCTCTTTTTTGTAATATTCCTGTGAAGTATTAGAATTGAAAATATGCTAGCTTTATAAAGTAGATTCTCTGCTATTCTACTGGTAAAATTTTGCGTAATATTGATGTTTTTCTTTCTTAAATATTCAACAGAATTCACTCATAAAGATAAAAGGGTGCTGATTTTCCTTTTAGGAAAGATTTTAATTGCTGATTTCTTTAATAGAAATAAGATAATCCTTATTTTCTATTTCTTTTCATATCAATTCTGCTAAGCTATATAATTTTTTTTATTGTTAAATTTATAGGGGTGACATTGGTTGGTAACAATTACATAGTTTCCATGTGTACAATTATACATTACACTGTTTATGCACTCACTACTCAGTCAGCTCTCTTCTATCACCATATATTTGATGCCCCGCCCTATTCCCCCCAACCCCCAACTCCCACTCTCCCACTCACCTCCCCCTTACCCTCGGTTAACCACTAAACTATTGACTGTGTCCATGAGTTTTTGTTTCTTACTTTCAGTTTTATATTCCACCTATAAATGAGGCCATATGTTTCTTGATTCTTTAAGTCTGACTTATTTTGCTTAATAAGATGGTTTCAGGTTCCATCGATGTTGTCACAAATTGCTGTATTTCTGCTTTTCATATTGCTGAGTAGTTTTTCATTGTGTAAATATACCACAACTTCTTAATCCAGTCATTGATCAAAGGAAACTTCAGTTGTATTTACGACTTGGCCACCATGAGCAGTGCTGCGATGAACACTGGGGTTCAGACATCTTTGTGGATTAAGGTTTTTGGGTTTTTTGGGTAGATACCCAGGATTGCTGGGTCATATGGCAATTCCATTCCTAGTTTTTTGAGGAATCTCCACACTGCCTTCCACAGTGGTTGTACCAATTTACATTCCCACCATCAGTGTATGAGGATTCTTTTTTGTCCACAGCTTCTCCAGCACTTGTTATTCCTTGTCTTGTTGATTATAGTCATTCTAACAGGTGTGAGGTGATATCTTATTGTGGTTTTTACTTGCATTATCTTAATTGCTAGTAATGTTGAGCATTTTTTCATATACATTTTGGCCATTTGTATGTCTTCATGAGAAAAAATATCTGTTTAGGACTTCCGTTTATTTTTTAATTGGATCATTTGGGTTTGTTGTTGTTGTTGTTCAGTTGTTTGAGTTCTTTATTTTAGATATTAGCCCCTTATCAGAGACATTGTTTGAAAATATTTTTTTCCATTCAGTTGGTTTCATTTTTACTTTGTCGATGGTGTCCTTTCCTGTGCACAAGCCTTTTAGTTTGATATAATCCCTTTCTTGTATTTTTATATTTACTTCCCTTGCCTTTGGGGTCAAGTTCATAAAGTGCTCTCTGAGCCCAAAGTTTATAAGTGAAGTACCAATGCTTTCTTCTATGCACTTTATTGTTTCGGGTCTTATGTGGAGGTTGTAATCCACTTCAAGTTAATTTTGGTATATGGTGACAGTTCACAGACCAGATTCATTCCTTTGCATGTGGTTTTCCAATTTTCCTGGCACCATTTACTGAAGAGGCTTTCTTTTTTCCATTGTATATTTTCTGCTCCTTTGTCAAAAATAATCTGTTCACAGATTTGTGTGTTTATTTCTTGGTTTTCGATTCTGTTTCATGGGTCTGTATATCTATTCTTCTGCAAATACCAAGCTGTTTTGATTTTTGACACGTTAGCATAGACTAAAGTTAGGGAGCATGATGCCTCCAGCCTTATTCTTTTTTTAGAGGCTTTATTTGGTGATTTGAGGTCTTTTGTGGTTCCATATAAATCAGATAATTAGTCTATTTCTAAAAAAAATCTCTGTGATATTTTGATTGGAATTGCACTAAATCTGTATATTGCTTTGGGTAATATGGCCATATTTTCTAGGTTGATTCTTCTAATCTATGAACATGCAATATCTTTCCATTTCTTTGTGTCTTCTTCAATTTCTTCTAATAGTGTCTTGTAGTTTTCCATGTATGTCCTTCACATTTTTTATTAAGTTTATTCCTACGTATTTTATTCCTTTCGCTTTGATTGCAAAAGATGTCATTTTTTTTAAATTTCTTTTTCTGAAGTTATGTTGCTTATATATAAAAATGCTGTGGATTTTTGTATATTGATTTTGTACCCTGCAATTTTACTCTATTCTTTTATTATTTCTAATAGTTTTCTGGTGGAGTCTTTAGAGTTTTTTTATGTAAAGAATCATGTCATCCACAAAAAGTGACAGTTTAACTTTTTTACCCCCAAGTTGGATGTCTTTTATTTCTTTTTCCTGCCTAATGGCTCGGCTAGAACTTCCAGCACTATGTTGAATACCAGTGGTGACAGGGTACATCCCTGTCTTGTTCCCTATTTTTGAAATAGAGGTTTCAGTTTTTTCCCATTCAGCATAACATTCGCTGGGAGTTTGTTTTATATGGCCTTTATTATGTTCAGGTGCTTTCATTCTATACCTATTTTATGAAGTGTTTTGATCTTAAATAGATGTTGTATCTTGTTGAATGCTTTTTCTGTGTGAATTTGTAAAATCATGTGGTTTTTATGATTTTATTTATTTATGTGTATATGACATTGATCAATTTATGTATGTTGAACCATTCTGGTGTCATTGGAATGATTCACATTTGACCATGATGTATAATAATTTAAATGCAGTGTTGTATCCTATTTGCCAGTATTTTGTTTAGGATTTTTACATTAGTGTTCATCAGAGAGATTCGTCCATACTTTTCTTTTTTGTGTAATGTCCTTAAAGGCTTTTGTTTTAGTTTGATTTTGGCCTTATAGAATGAATTAGGAAGTATTACCTCATCTTTAATTTTTTTTATGACTTTTAATTTTATTTTTATGTTTTATATTTTGTTAAATTTATTGGGGTGACATTAATTGATATCAATTACATTGTTTCCAGGTGTACAATTCTACATTACATTGTCTATGCATCGCACTATGTGCTCACCACCCAGAATCAGCTCACTTTCCATCACCGTATGTTTGATTTCTCCTCCCTACTCCCCCAACCCCCCATTTATCCCACCCACCTCCCACTTTACCCTCAGATAACCACTAAACTATTCACTGTGTCCATGAGTCTTTGTTTCTTTGTTCCTTTCAGTTTTAAGTTCCACCTATAAGTGAGGTCATATGTTTCTTGATTCTTTCATGCTGACGTATTTTGCTTAATAAGATGGTTTCATGAAGTCTATCTGAGTTGTAACAACTTGTTGTATTTCATTGTTTCTTATTGCTGAATAGTATTCCATTGTATAAATGTACCAGAAGTTCTTTATCTAGTCATCTATCAGAGGACACTTTGGTTGATTCCATGACTTGGCCACCATGAACAGCCCTGTGATGAACATTGGGGTACATGTATCTCTGTGGGTTAAGGTTTTCAGGTTTTTTTTGGTAGATACCTAGGAGAGGGATTGCTGGGTCTTATGGCAATTCCATTCCTAGTTTTTTGAGGAATCTCCACATTGCCTTCTACAGTGGTTGTACCAATTTACATTTCCACCAGCAGTGTATGAGGGTTCCTTTTGGTCCACAGCTTCTTCAGCACTTGTTATCCTTTGTCCTATTGATTATAGCCAATCTAACAGGTGTGAGGTGGTATCTCATTGTGGTTTTAATTTGCATTTCTCTAATTGCTAGTGATGTTGAGAATTTTTTTATGTATCTGTTTGTTGTTGGTATGTCTTCAGGAGGAAGTGCCTGTTTAGGTCTTCTGCCTATTTTACTTTTTTAATAAATTTTTATTTATTTATTTATTTTTGACAGAGAGAGAGAGAGAGAGAGAGAGAGAGAGAGAGAGAGAGAGAGAGAGAGAGAGAGAGAGATAGAGAGAGAGATACAGAGACAGAGAGAGAACTCAACTGGGGGAGCTCCCAGTTCAGCATATAGTTCCACATGGGCCGAGGCCGGGATTTGATCCCCGGTCCCCGGCGCTGCAAAGTGAGCGCTTAACCCACTGAGCCATCCCAGCTTCCCCATGCTGATTTTTTAATTGGATCATTTGTTTTCTTATTGTGGAGTTGTATGAGTTCTTTGTATATTTTAGATATAGCCCCTTATCGAAGGCATTGTTTGAAAATATTTTCTTCCATTCGGTTGGTTTCCTTTTTACTTTGTTGACGGTGTCCTTTGCTGTGTAGAAGCTTTTTAGTTTGATATAGTCCCATTTATTGATTTATGCTTTTGCTACCCTTGACTTTGGGGCCAAGTTCATAAAGTGCTCTCTGAGCCCAAGGTCTATAAATTTAGTGCCAATGCCTTCTTCTATGCACTTTATAGTTTTGGATCTTATGAGGAGGTCCTTAATCCACTTTAAGTTAGTTTTGGTATATGGTGACAGTTCACAGTCCAGATTTATTCTTTTGCATGAGGCTTTCCAACTTTCCCAGCACCATTTATTGAAGAGGTTTTGTTTTCCCCATTGTATATTTTTTGGTTCTTTATCAAAGATTATCTGTCCATATATTTGTAGGTTTATTTCTGTGTTTTCCATTCTGTTCCATTGGTCTGTATGTCTGTTTCTCTGCCAATACCAAGCTGTTTTGATTATTGATACTTTGTAGTATAGACTGAAGTCAAGGAACGTAATGCCTCAAGCATTACTTTTTTTTCAGAGGATTGCTTTGGCAATACAGGGCATTTGGTGGTTCTACGTGAATCTGATCATTAAAATCGATTTTTTGAAAGAGTGTCTGGGGGATTTTGATGGGAATTGCATTAAATCTGTATACTGTTTTGGGTAATATGGCCATTTTAACTATGTTGATTCTTCCAATCCACGAACATGGAATATCCTCCCATTTCTTTGTATCTTCTTCAATTTCTTTTAATAGTGTCTTATAGTTTTCCATGTATAAGTCCTTCACGCTCTTTGTTAAGTATATTCCGAAGTATTTTATTTTGTTTTGATTGCAAATGGTATCATTTTTCTCATTTCTTTTTCTGAAGCTCTGTTGTTTGTATATAAAAAAGCTGTGGATTTTTGTACATTAATTTTGTATCCTGCAACTTTACTGTATTCATTTATTGTTTCTAACAGTTTTCTGTTGGAGTCTTTGGGGTTTTCTATATAAAGGATCATATCGTCTGCAAAAAGTGACAGTTTAAGTTCTTTGTTTCCATCTTGGATGCCATTTCATTTCTTTCTCCTGCCTAATGGCTCTGGCTAGAACTTCCAGCACTATGTTGAATAGCAGTGGTGACAAGGGACATCCCTGTCTCATTCCTGATTTGGGAAGAAAAGGTTTCAGTTTTTCCCCATTCAGTATGACATTCGCTGAGGGTTTGTCATATATGGCCTTTATTATGTTGAGGTATTTTCCTTCTATACCTATGTTATTAAGTGTTTTGATCATAAATGGATGTTGTATCTTGTTGAATGCTTTTTCTGAATCAATTGATATAATCGTATGATTTTTATCTTTAATTTTGTTTATGTGGTGTATCTCACTGATTGATTTGCATATGTTGAAACATCCTTGTGCCCCTGGGATGAATCCCACTTGATCGTGATATATAATCTTTTTAATGTATTACTATATTCTATTTTCTAGTATTTTGTTTAGGATTTTTGCATTGGTGTTCATCAGAGATATTGGTCTATGGCGGGGGTGGTGAACGTATGGCACGCGTGCCCAAAGTGGCACGCGGAGCAATTATTTCGGGACGCGGAGCTGTGAACACCATTTTAAAAATTATTGTTAGTGCTCTTACAGACATAAAAATAATCGATACCTCTATCTCACTCGATCGGTTGGCACGCGGGCCGAGCGAGTATACTCTTATTTCATAAACTTTAGCACTCAATCGCCAAAAGGTTCACCACCCCTGGTCTATGGTTTTCTTTTTTTGTGATGTCTTTGCCAGGCTTTGGTATTAGGGTGATGTTGGTCTCATAGAATGATTTGGGAAGTATTGCCTCTTCAATTTTTTGGAAAAGTTTCAGAAGGATAGGTGTTAGTTCCTCTTTGAACGCCTGGTAGAACTTGTTCGTGAGACCATCTGGTACTGGACTCTTGCTTTTGGGAAGGTTTTGGATGATTGTTTCAATTTCCTTACTGTTTATTGGTTTGTTTGGGTTACCCAGTTCTTCTTGATCCAGTTTAGGTAGACTATATGTTTCTAAAAACTTGTCCATTTCTTCTAGTTTGCAGAACTTGGTAGCATATAGTCCTTCACAGTATTTTTGTATGAACCTTTGTGTTTCTATAGTATCAGTTATAATTGCCCCTCTTGCATTTCTAATTCAGATTATTTGTGTGTTTTCTCTTTTTCCCTTGTTGAGTCTAGCCAGGAGTTTGTCCATTTTATTGATTTTTTTTTTTTAAGAACCAGCTTTTGGTTGTATTAATTTTTTCTATGGTTTTTTAATTCTTTATTTTATTTAGTTTTGCTTTAATTTTTATGATTTCCTTCCTTCTGCTGGATTTCGGTATTTTTTTGTTCTCCTTCTAGTTCTTGAAGCTGTGATATTAGGTTCTTAATTTGTGATTTTTTCTTGTTTCTTGAGAAGGCCTGTAGTGATATAAATTTTCCTCTTATTACTGCTTTTGCTTCATCCCAGTAATTTTGGTATGTTGTGTTTTTGTTGTCATTTGTTTCTCTGTATTTTTTAAGCACTTATTTGATTTCTTTTTTGATGCAGTCATTTTTTAATGACATATTGTTTAATCTTTGTGTAGATGTGGTTTTTCCTGCTTTCTCTTTGTACTTGATCTCCAATTTTAAAACTTTGTCATTGGAGAATACACTTGGTATGATTTCGATCTTCTTAAATTTGCTGAGGCTAGCTTTGTGTCCCAGCATATGGTCTATCCTTGGAAATGTTCCATGTGCACCAGAAAAAAATGTATAGTCCTGTGTTTTGGGATGAAATGTCCTGTAAATGTCAATTATGTCCTGTTGCTGTAATGTATCAGTTATAGCTGGTATTTTTTTGTTTATTTATTTTTATGGATAATCTATCCTTGGTTGTCAATGGAGTGTATAAGTCCCCTACTATAATTGTGTTTTTGTCAGTTTCTCCTTTTAGATGTGTCAGTAGTTGCTTTGTAAATTTTGGTGCTTCTTGTTTGAGGTCATATATATTAATAAGTGTAATTTATTCTTGTTGTATTGTTCCCTTTATCATTATGAAATGTCCATTTTTGTCTCTTATTATCTTTTTTATCCTGAAGTCTGCTCTGTCAGATGTAAGTCTGGCTACATCTGCTTTTCTCTGGGTGCCATTTGCTTGGAGTATTTTTTCCACCTTTTCACCTTGAGTTTGTGTTTGTCCTTGTGGCTGAGGTGTGTCTCTATAGACAGCATAAGGTTAGTTTTTGTTCTTTAATCCAGTTTGCTACTATGTGTCTTTTTATCGGTGAGTTTTGTCCAATTACGTTTAGTGTCATGATTGATATATGAGGCTTTCCTATAGCCATTTTTTTGTTTGTTTTCTGGTAGTTCCTTTTTATTTTTTTATTGCTTCTTTGTTTTTTTTCTTCCCATTCAATATTTTAGCTTGATGGTGTTTATGACTGTTTTTTTTTCTGTATTCTCTTCTTTTATTGTTATTTGTCCCAGTTCTAAGTTCTCTCTCAGTGGGTACCATGAACTTCATAGGAAAAAAGTTTCATATATGCAGTAGCTCCTTTACGTAAGGATGTTTCTTATCTCCATTCTCTTTGGAAACGTATGTCTTTACTTCCTCCCCTTTCTATATTTTTGTTGTCCCAGTTCATCCCTATTTACTTTTACTTTTTGTTTCAGGTCCAATTACCTCCTTCAGTATTTCTTTAAATGCTGTCCTTGTGTTGGAGAATTCTTTCAGTTTTTGTATGTCTGCAAAGGTCTGTATTCTTTCTTCATATCTAAAGGATAACTTTGCTGGATATAAGATTCTTGGCTGGTAATTTTTCTCCTTTAATATTTTGAGTACTTTGTTCCATTCCCTTCTGGCTTGTAGAGTTTCTGTTGAGAAATCTGATGATAGTCTGATGGGCTTTTCTTTATAGGTTATGGTGTTCTTTGTTCTGGCTGCCTTGAGGATTATTTTTCTTTCTTTGATCCTTGATGTCTTCTGTATAATGTGCCTTGGAGAGGGTCTTTTTGGATTCAAGTAGCTGGGGGTTTTGTTTCCTTCTTGGATTTAAGGTTCCAGTTCTTGCCATAGATTTGGGAAGTTCTCATATATTATTTGTCTGAGTACATTCTCTGTGCCCATCTCATCCTCTGCTCCCTCTGGAATACCTATAATTCTTATATATTTTTTTTTCTAATGGAGTCAGATAGTTCTTGTAGATATGTTTCATTTCTTTCAGCTTTTATGTCTGTTTCTTCTTCCTTCTATGACATTTCCAAAATTTTTTGTTCAATTTTACTGATTCTTTTCTCTATCTGGTTAGCTCTGCTTCCTATGCTACCTATTTTGTTTTTTCACTTCTTTTATTATGTTGTTTATCTCCAGAATTGCTGTTTGCATCTTTTTCATAGATCCATTTTCTTTCTGAGATCAATTAGTTCCTTCTATGTACTCTGCCAGGTTTCTTTGATCTCTTTGATTGTTTTTACTATTGCAGCCTTGAATTCTTTGTCAGCTAGCTCATATAATTTCATATCTTCAAGTTCCTTTTCTGGAGAAATTTCTCCTTCTTTCTGAGCTCTTTTGTTCAAATGGATATTCATTGCTGTTGGGGTGTTTTGTTTCCTGAACATGAGGTCTTTTTCCCTGGTAGATGTGAAGGTATCTTTCTTTTACTTCCTAGCTGGTGTTAGTGTCTTATATTTTCTCTTGTTTATTTGGTTTTCTCACAGTGGGAGACTTCCTAGGAAGTGGGCTTCTCTTTCACTCAGTCACCCTGGTCTCTGTATGCCTCCTCTTTGGGAAGGCATGGTGGGCGATGATATTCTATGCCTCGGAGATCCCACTGCTGTCAGAAGCTGCCACACCTAGATCCCTCTGCTAGCTTCAGTGGGAAAGGTGGGATCAGGGCTTGTTGGGAAAGACACAAGTCTGTTTGTTTCACAGGGAAATGGTAACTTCCTTCTGTTGGTTTCCTCAGGAAGAGTGGGGCAGGGTTTGTTGGAAAAGGTGCGGGTTTGTTGGAAAAGGTGCAGGTCTGATTGCGTCACAGGCAATGGTGGCTTCCCGGCAGAAATTTACCGAAGGCGGGCCGTGGGTGAGGCCTGTGGGGTGAGCCCTGGGAGACAACAACAGGAAGCAGCCAGGCTCTGTGTCCCAGACACAGTGCTCCAGTTGGGGCCCCACCTCATCGGGGGTCACTCTGCGCCTCAGCCGCCAGCACACTCCCGGTGCCCGCACTCCAGCCAGTGGAATACCCACCTCCAGCTCCAGTTGCCATCCTCACATTTTGCAGGCCCCCAGTTCCAACTGACTGACCCAAGCACCAGCAGCTGGATCTTCACTCCGGTCACCATCACTGATCTCTGGCTGTTGCTGGTGCCTCGCTCTGGCCTCCTGCGCCACGCTCTGGCCGCCCTCACCATGCCATAGCTACTCCCCCAGCACTCTCACTGGGGCCTATCGCCACAGTCAACCAAGCCTGCTTTTTCCGTCTGCCCTGTACTCTGGCGTCTGCATCTCCTCCTCTGTCCATCCCAGGCCTCCAGCCTGCCCAGAGTCATTCTGCTCCTCAATACGCACCCCCACACTCCCACGTCAGTCTGTCTCTCCTCTGCTGGACCCTGGTCAACCTCTGGATCGGTCACTGGGTAGGTCTCCGGGACATGCTTGATGGCGTCTCTGCACACTGTTTCCTTTCTTTGTCTCTTACTTGCCTCCATTTCTCCAGCTTTAGGTATTTTCTTGCAATGAGTGGGTCCCTCAGCCTAGGCTATGTGTTGCTTAGGGATTCTCTAGTTGGATTTTAGTTGCGTAAATTTTTATCGTTCCAGGAGAGGTTTCAAGAGCACGACTCATGCTGTCATCTTCATGATGTCTCTTGTTTTTATTTTTATAAAGTATCTTTAACCCATTCCATTACTTTCAGTCTCTGTGTGCCTGTTGATTTGAAATGAGTCCCTTGTAGGCAGCATATAAAAGGGTGTTTTTGTTATCCATTCATACACTCTGTGTTTTGATTGGAGCATTTTATCAATTTACATTGAAAGTAATTGGTAATATATATGTAGTAATTGTCATTTTAGTATTCAGAATTTTATTTATTTATTTATTTTGTCTTAAGAAGATCCTTCTACACTTTCTTGTAATACTGGTTTGGTAGTGATGAGTTCTGTCTTTCTCTCATCTGGGAAGTTTTTTTTTCTTTTTCTTTTTCTTTTTTTTTTTTTTGGCCTTTGATTCTAAATGGTAGGTTTGTTCAATAAAATAATCTTGGTTGTAGGTTCTTGCTTTTCATCACTTTGAATATTTCCTGCCAATCCCTTCTGTCCTGTAATATTTATGTTTGGACATCAGCTGACGGTCTAATGGGAGCTCCCTTGTAGGTAACTACTTTTCTCTTGCTGCTTTTAAGATTTCCCCTTTTTCTTTAAGTTTTTATATTTTAATTATGTGTCTCATTGTGAGCCTCTTTGGGTTTATCTTGTTCAGAACTTGTATATCTATTTTCTTCACCAGGTTAGAAATGTTTTCTATCATTATTTGTTCAAATAGGTTTTCAATTCTTTGCTGTCTCTCTTCTCCTTGTACCTTTATTATGTGAATGCTGTTAATTTGATGTTGTTTCAGAGGCCCCTTAAACAATCCTCATTGTGTGTGTGTGTGTGTGTATTGCTATTCTAATTAGGTATTTTCTGGTACCTAATCTTCCAAAATTGCTGATTTAATTATTTTCTTTATCTGATTTACTGTTGATTCTCTCTAATGCAGAGGCCTCCAACCCTGGACAGCAGACTGGTACCAGTCCCTGGCCTGCTAAGAACTGGGTAGCTCAGCAGGAGATGGGTAATGGGTGAGCAAACAAAGCTTCATCTGTATTTACAGTCACTCCCCATGACTTGCATTACTGCCTGAGTTAGATTAGTTCTATAATTGTTTCATTATATATTACAAAGTAATAATAATATAAATAAAGTACCAAATAAATGTTATGAACTTGAATCATCATGAAACCACCTAGTTCCCCCCTACCCCCCAGCAAATCTGTGGAAAAAATGTCTTCCACAAAACCAGTCTCTGGTACCAAAAAGGCTGGGGACTGCTCTAATGTACTCTTCATTTCAATTATTATATTTTTTATTTTTGACTGTTTTTTTTTAATGTTTTCTATCTTTGTTGAAGTTCTCCCTGACATCACTGAACATCCTTATAACCAGTTTTGGGAACTTCACATCTGGTATATTGCTTGACTTTATTTTGTTTAGTTCTTTTTCTAAATCTTTGTTCTGTTCTTTTATTTGGGACATTTTCATTTGTCTCCCTATTTTGGCTGTCTCTTCTTGTTTATTTACATGTATTAGGTAGGAGTGCTGTACCTCTTGGTCTTAGTAGAATGGTTTGATATAGTAGGTGTCCTGTAGGACCCAGTGGTGCAGTCACCCTGGCCACCAGTGTGGGTGCTCTATGTGTTTCCCTTGTGTGGGTTGCGTGTGCACTCCTGACTGATTTGAGCTTTGGTTGGTATTTGCATGTCAATGGTGACTACAATGGAGGGACTGTGGTGCATGGGCTCATACTACAGAGTAGTATTCACTTTAACAGGTCTCTGGCGTCTGCTCAGTTCACCCCTTGCATATGTCATCTTTGAAGGTGGCTGAGTGATATTTCAGCTTGGCCCCAAACTGTCCACCAGATATGACAGCCCTAGGTATCCTGGGTGGGGATGCACTGCAGGCCATGTTTAGCTATAACCTATGCCTTACCCAGGGTCACCTGGTGTGAGCCACAAAGCAATCCCAAAATGGCTACCACCTACACTAAGTTTGGAGGCACCTGCAGAGGTCAATTTATAAACCAAGGCCAGCTGTTGCCAGTTTTGAGCTTCAGGCTGCTGAGCCAGGGGTACAAGACATGCCAAAGCCAGATGCTGCTTGTTGGGTTTTATGAACTTTTGAGAGATTTTATGAAAACCAGTATTATAAGCTATGACAAATTGTTCATAAAGAAAAGCCACTGGAAGCAGCTTTGGTGTGCTCAAAACTTTGATGGAGGAGGGTTTCAGTGGGTAAGTGGGGTGGGTCATAGGAAATGTGACAGACAATTTGTTGGAGACAAATATGGTGTCTGCCTGCTTCTGCATGTAGAAAGAGGAAAAACTCAGCAAAGAAACAATGGCCTTTGCTAGCTTCTTTCTCCAGGAGAAAGTTGCCCCTGCAACTCTCACCCCGAAGCCAAATAATTCATTTTGTTCTCATGTGTCCCTGGCCCCTTTCGTGCTGCTGCCCCAGTGCTAGAGCTCAGAGCAAATGAGTCCATCAGTGAGTAATTCTGTGTGTCAGCACTCCAAGAGTAAACATCCTCCAGCTCACTCAGCCACAATATATGCTGTTTTCCACAGTCAGAAATCAAGGAGAACTCTATTCCTGCCACCAAAACCATGGGACACGAAGCCAAGTGTGGGCCTAGGACCCCTTGCTGCTCTAAGGAAGACTCCTGCAACCAAGGCATTTTTTTTTTTTTTTGGATTTTTAATGGTCACATGTGGGCGTGGTACAAGCCTATTCCATATCTATACTCCTCCTGTCAATCTCAAGGTGGTGTCTGTAGGTCGGCAGCTGTAGTGGATTGGTTCAGCTAGACCTTGGGCAATGAATTCTTATCAATAATTGTTTTGTAGTTTAGCTGTAATTGATGGGTTCCTGAGAGGAGGTGAGCACAGTGCCTACCTACTCTGCCTTCTTGAAAAACATAAAAGCCTTCTTGGTTAAATTTATTTCTAGGCATTGAAAAAGTTATTTTGCAATTTTAAATGGGATTGTCTTATTAATTTCTTCTTCTGGTGTTTCAATATTAGTATATAAAATATAACCAATTTCTTAATATAAATTGTACATCCTGCTACTTTTTGGTAGACTCCGTGGGGTTCTCTATATACCACATCATGTCACTTGCAAATAATGAGTTTTACATTTTTCTTTCCAATGGGATGCCTTTTATTTATTTATTTGTCTGATTGCTATGGCTAGGACTTCCAATACTATGTGAGATATAAGTAGTAAAAGTGGACATCTTTTCCTTGTTCCTAATCTTACAGAAAACAATTTTAGCTTTATCCAATTAAATGTGATGTTATCTGTGAGTTTGTTGTGTATGATCTTTAATATATTTAGTTGTTTCCTTGCTTCGAAGTTTGCTGACAATTTATCATAAAGAGATGCTTTATTTTGTCAAATGATTTTCATCCATTTAGTAATATGATCATATAATTTTATCTTTCATTTTGTTTATATGTTATATCATGCTAATTGATTTCCTGATATTGAACCAAACTTGCAACCCAGAAATAAATCCTACTTGATTGTGGTGTGTGATTTTTGCAATGTATTGCTGAAATCAGTTTGCTAATATTTTGTTGGGGATATCTGGATTCTCAACATATGATGATATGTTCATTGAAAATATTGGCCTGTAATTTTTGTCCTCCTCCTCCTCCTCCTCCTCCTCCTCCCCCTCCTTCTTCTTCTTCATAATATCTTTATCTTGTTTTGGAATCAGGGTAATGCTGGCCTCATAAAATGAGCTTGAGAGCTTTGTCTCCTTTAAAATTTCTTGGAATACTTTGAGAAGAATACGTGGGTTTTTTATTTTTAATTTGTTTGTTTGTTTTATTTTATTTGTGGGGAGTGGAGGAATGCTTGGAAAAATTCACCCATAAGCAGCCTAGTCCAAGACTGTTGTTTGTGCAGAGTTTTTTAAATAAAGATTTGATTTCATTAATAGTAATACGTGAGTTCAGATTTTCTATTTCCTCTTGATTCAAGAGGAAATATATCTCATCTTGACAATAATGTAGTTATTCTGACTCTTGGTTTGTGCTTGTGTTTTGTAACATTTTTCATTCCATTACATCTGTTTGTGTTTAATTTTTACAGTTCCATGCATATGTACTTTGATATTTTATTCAGTTTGACAATGTTTGTGTTTTAAATGGAGCATTTAGTCTACTTATATTGATTTAAATATTGCTTTGTGTGGGTTTAAATTTACTCTCTTGCCATTCACATTCTCTGCTTCATTTATTCTATATTCTTCTTTATGTTTTCTCTTTCCACTTCTCCATTCGTTGATATTTTATAATTTTGTATTTCTCCTATATCAAAATTATAATCTGATTTTACTATTCATTTAATTATTGCCCTCAATATTGCAACTTACAACCTTGGCTGATTAAAAGATAATAAAATTTTCTAATTTTATTACTTTTTTATTGTTAAATTTATAAGGGTTACATTGGTTAGTAAAAATTATGGTTTCAGGTGTGCAACTCTATAGTACTTGTCTATGTGTTGTTTTTTTTTAAGATTTATTTTTATTGTTTTTTGACAGAGAGAGAGACAGACAGAGAGAGAGACAGAGGGAAGGGGGAGGGCCCAGAGCAGTCTCCACGGCTGACGGCATTAGTTTTCCACATAGTTTCACTCCATGGGGGGCCTGGGGCTGTGCAGGGCAGGAACTGGGCCAGGAGCCACCTGCATAGGCCCCGGCAAGAACTGAACTGGGGCTCACCCCCGTTAAGCACATGGGTCCACACGGGCCAGAGCCAGGACTCGACCCTCTGGCTCTGGAGCTGCAAAGTGAGCACTCAAACCTCCGAGCCATCCCAGCCTCTCCTGTCTATGTGTTATAATATGTGTTCACCACCCAGAGTCAGCTTTCTTTCTATCATCATATTATTACTTCTTAGTACATACATGTATCCCAGAAGCAGTTCTTGAACATAATTAATTAAATTTGTTGCCTATATGCATTACTATATTTAATTTATATGGTTAATATTCATTTATACTTAACTGTGTATTCATCCTTTTTCTTGCTCTTTATTTTTTCCCAAATCTTATCATCTCAAATAATTTGTTTATGCTGTAAGAACAAACTTTCGTGTTTTCTGTAGTGCAGGTCTCTTGTTTATAATGTAATTCTTTTTTTTTTTAATATATATATATATATTTTATTTATTTATTTTTAACAGAGAGAGAGGGAGAGAGAGAGATACAGAGACAGAGAGACAACTGAACTGGGGGAGCTCCCAGTTCAGCATATGGTTCTGCCCAGGCCGGGGCAGGGATTCAATCCTCAGTCCCCGGCGCTGCAAAGTGAGCGCTTAACCCACTGAGCCATCCTGGCTTCCCCAATAATGTAATTCTTTCTGGTTATAGAACTGTATGTTCCTATTTTTTGAAACTACCTTTTGAATGCATATTTTTAATTTTTCTCTTAAAGAAGTTATTAAACAATGTAATGTAGAACTGTACACCTGGAAACAATGTAATTGGTATCAATTAATGTCACCCCCATAAATTTTGCACACACACACAAAAGTTATTACCTTAATTTGTCTTTCTATGATCTTATTCGCTATGTTCAGTTTCTCTTTTTATTTTTAGTTTTCAGCAGTTTTAGCATGCTTTTCTTAGATAAGACTTTTTTGTATTTACCTTGATTGAAGTGAATAGTGGTTCTTTCTTCCACAGATCGATTCCTTTCATCAGTAATGAGAAATTCTCAGCATTTTCACTTTACGTATGAAATCTTCCCCATTTTATTCTTCTCTCCAATAACCATATTTTCACATTTCTTTTCATATTATCTTTTTTGTGTTCTCTATGATTTATTCTATACATTTTATTATAACCTATTTTCCAGTTTATGAATTCACTTGATTTTATGTTAGTGATGTTGCTAAATCTATTTTTTGAATTCTTTTTTTTTAAAAAATATTTATTTTTATTGTTTTTTGACAGAGAGAGAGAGAGATACAGAGACAGAGACAGAGAGAGAACTGAACTGGGGGAGCTCCCAGTTCAGCATATGGTTCCGCACGGGCCGGGGTCGGGATTTGATCCCTGGTCCCCGGCGCTGCAAAGTGAGCTCTTAACCCACTGAGCCATCCTGGCTTCCCCATATTTTTTGAATTATTAATTTTAATCATTTTATATATTTTTATTCTAGAATTTGAGTTGAGTAAATTATTTTTTTATTAAATCACAATATATTTTATTAAAATATTTCAAAATACTTAAAGTACATTTTAATATTTTTATATTTCCAAACAAAGTGACTACAACTAACTTACAGAGTTGATTAATATAAATTTATATATTTTTTAAAAATAGTTTTACATGTACAAGAGAACATAATGCTTAGACATTTATAAACCTTATATAGTGATAACCCTAACAGGTCTATTATCAATTTCATACTTTATATAGCTATTATAACACCATTAACTATGTTCCCTATGCTGTACTCTAAATCCTGTGATAATAGTTGACATGCAATGTTATTTCACATTATTTTCAGATGTACACCACAGTGGGTGAATATCTGTGTAATTTCTGAACAGCTTTCTACAATGGGTCCAGTGTCCACTTGGTACCATGCATAGCTATTTTGACATTATTAACTATATTCCCCATACTGTACCATTATGTGACTACCAATTTGCATTTCCCAATTTCTTCACCCTTCCTTCGCATCCTACCACCTCCCCTCCAACAGTTTGAGTTTATTGCTGTTTTGATTGTTCCTTTATTCTGTTCTTTAGGTTCCACATATAAGTGAGATCATGTGGTATTTGTCTTTCTCAGTCTGACTTATTTCCCTTTGCATAGTAACTCCTAGTTCCATCTACATTGCAAATAGAAATATTTTATTTGTTTTTTATGACTGAATAATGCTTCATGGTGTAAATGTGCCACAATTTCTTTATTTAATTGTCTATTGATGGGTATTTAAGGTTGTTTCCATATCTTAGCTATTGTGAATAATGCTGTAATAAAAGTAGGGGTTCATATATTTTTGAATTAGTGTTTTGGATTTCACTGAATAAATACTCAAGAGCGGAATTGCTGAATCATAAGGTGACTCCATATTTAATTTCCTGAGGAACCTCCATACTGTTTTCCATAGTGGTTTTATCAATTTGTAAGCTTACCAACAGTGCACAAGGGTTTCCCTATTCTCCACATTCTTGCCAACATTTGTTTTTGGTTTATTTATTGATGATGAATATTCTGACAAGAGTTAGGTGGCATCTCATTGTGGTTTTAATTTGCTTTTTCTTTTTTTAATGATTAGTGACATTGAACATCTTTTCATGTGTCTACTGGCCATCAGTATATTTTCTTTGAGACAATTTCTATGAGTATTAAGGTTTTCTGCTTATTTTTAAAAAATTTTGTTTTGTTTTGTATTTTTGTGTTGAACTATATGAGTTTCTTATAATGTTTGTATATTATCCTTTTATTAGATGCATCATTGGTGAGTATATCTTCCCATTCTATAGGAAGTTGTTTTCATTTTATTGATAATTTCTTTCACTGTGAAACACTTTTTAGTTTGATGTGTAGTTTCATTTGTTTATTTTTTTCTTTGTTTCCCTTGACTGAAGAGATGTATCATTAAAAATGTGATTAAGGGTAATGTCTTAGAGTTTACATCCTATATTTTTTCTTCTAAGAGTTTTATGGTTTTGAGTCTTATATTTAAGTACTTAATCCATTTTGAGATTCTTTTTCTATATAGTTTAAGAAGGTGGTCCAATTTTATTTTATTGGCATGTACCTGTCCAGGTTTCCCAGCATCATTTATTTATTTATTTAAATATTTATTTTACTGTTTGAGAGAAGTTGTGAGAGAGAAGGAGGGAGGCCCCAGAGCAGTCTCTATTGTATATTATTAGTTGTGACCTGGTTTCATTTCACACAGGTGAATGTGGGGCCATGCAGGACAGGAACTGAACTGGGGGCTTCTGACATGGGAGGTAGAATCCTTCACTGCCAAGACACCTTGGTGGTTTCCAGTTGTTCTGCTGTTCAGTGTGTGGACCTGAAGAGGCTGTGGCCAGGAATCAAACCTCAGACATTGCTATTGTGATGCAAGCGCTCAACTGCTGAGCTATCCTGACATTCCACTATTTACTGAATAGACTGTTTTTATCCCAGTGTAAATTTTTGCTTTCTTTGTCAAAGATTACTTGCCCATATAGTCATGGATTTATTTCTGGGCTCTTTGTTGTACTCCATTTATCTATGTGTCTGTTTTTATGCCATTTTATGATGTTTTAATAATTGTGACCTTAAAGTATAATTTGATGTCTGGTAGTGCACTTCCTCCAACTTTTTCTTCTTTCTTAGGATTTCTGTGGCTATGCTATGTCTTTTATGATTCCATATACATTTTAGGATTATTTAATGTAGTTCTGAAAATGCCATTGGTATTTTCATAGGAAATGCATTGAATCTATAGATGGCTTTGGGCAGTATGGACATTTTACCTATATCAATTATTTCTATCAATGAGTATGGCATGTGTTTCTATTTATTTGTGTCTTCATTAATTTGTGTCTTCAGTGTCATAATTTTCTGAGTACAGGATTTTTACTTCCATGGTAAAATTTATTTCTAGGTATTTTATTTATTTTCATGCAATATAAATGGAATTGTTTTCTTAATTTTTTCCTCTAGTCTGTTATTAGTGTAAATTATGGAAATGATTTATGAATATTAATTTTGTGTTCTGCTACTTTTCTAAATTCAAATTTCAGTTCCAATAATTTTGAGGTCAGATTTTTTGGGTTCTTACTATAGTATGTCATCTGCAAATAATAACAGTTTACTTCTTTCTTTTTTTATTTGGATGCCTTTTATTTCTTTTTCTTATCTGATTGCTGTGGCTAGACCTTCTAGTACTATGTTGCATAAGAGTGGTAACAGTGGACATCCTTATTTTGTTCCTGATCTTAAGCAGAAAGTTTTTAGCTTTTCCCTATTGACTATGATATTAACTGTGGATTTATCATATACAGCATTTATTATGTTGGGATAGGTTTTTCTTATTTCTACTTTGCTGAGTTGTTTTTTTTTTAATCATAAATGGCTGCTGGATTTTGTCAAATACTTTTTCTGTATCTATTAATATGGCCATCTGATTTTTATTTTTTATGTGATATATTACATTAGTTGATTTATGCATATTGAACCTACCTTGCATTGCAGGAATGAATCTCACTTGATCATGATGTATGATCTTTTTTACATTTTGCTGCATTCGGTTTGCTATCATAGTATTTTGTTGAGAATTTTTGCATCTATTCATTAGGGATAATGACTTATAGTCCTTCTTTTTTCCCTTCTTCTCTTTTTTGTAGTGTCTTTTTCTAGTTTTGAAATAAAGGTAATGGTGGCCACATAAAATGAGTTTGAGACTTTTTCTGTTTCTTTATGTAGGCCTGCATTGCTATAAATTTCCCTTTCAGGACTGCTTTTGCTGTTTTCCACAGAGTTTGGGTCATTGTATTTTTTGTTTTTGTTTGTCTCAAGGTATATTTTAATCGCTTGCTTGACTCATTGTTGACCAATTTATTATTTCAGATGATGTTATTTAGCCTCAGTATGTTTGCGTGATTTCCAGTCCTTCCTTCTTTTCTTCCTTCCTTCCTTCCTTCCTTCCTTCCTTCCTTCCTTCCTTTCTTTCTTTCTTGCAATGAATTTCTAGTTTCATACTATTGTTGTCAGAAAAGACACTTGATATAATTTTGGTTTTCTTAAATATATTGAAGTTTGTTTGGTGACCTAGAATGTGATATATCTTGGAAAATATTTTATGTGCACTTGAAAAGAAAGTACTAGTATGTTCTGCTGCTTTGAGATAAAATGCTCTAAAAATATTAATTAAATCTATTTGGTTTAGTGTGCCATTTAAGGCCACTTATTTTATATTGATTTTCTGCCTGGAAGATTTGTTTATTGGTGTCACTGGGGTGCTGAAGTTCCCAACTATGATTCTGTTACTGTTGATCTCTGCCTTTATGTCAGTCAATATTTGCTTTATGTTTTTTGGTGTTTCTATGTTAGGTACATAAATGCTTTTTTTTTTTTGGTTTTCTTTTTGTCTTTTGATTTTATTGTTAAATTTAATGGGGTGACATTGGTTGGTAACAATCAGTTTCCCAACGTACAACTCCACATCACATCACCCATGCATCGCATTATGTGCCCAGCTCCCAGAATCAGGTCCCCCTCCAACCCCATATATCTGGTTCCCACTCCCCCTCCCCACAGAATTCTCCCTCCCCCTCACCTCCCTCCTCTCCAGGTAAACACCAAACCATTGAGTGTGTCCATAATGCTGGTGCCCTCTCCCACC